>OX421475.1:23249488-23459488 GCA_949126895.1 Eilema caniola
CACGAATATCCTAATGATAAAAATGCATGGTCATCCTAATCTTTCTAATATAAATTTGTTTTAAATAATTTTTTAAAAGAATATTAGCAACCGAAATTATAGAAATTACTAATATTCCCTGTAACCCCTCCAACTAAGCTAATTTGCTTGTGCTAGGAGTGGGTTCACGTCGGTAGTGTAATGGCCAGGATTCGAACCCGGGACCTCTCGATCCCGCCGACTCCTTAATCATTAAGCTACCGACGCTTTTAAAAAAAAGATCACTGAGAATCACTAAGTGTGTTGCTGTTATCTTCTAAGTTGAACTAACTTACCGAACCAGCGATAGATTTTTTTTAATTTATTGACTTTATTTAATATTATTTTAATTATTTCTTGACATAATTGTAAAATTTTGACGGTCAAATGTGCTATTTATGTGCATAAACTGAATAAACGAAATTGATTCTTTGATTTTTCTTTAAACCGATGAGCTATTAATGATGATCAACTAATACTAATTGTTATTAATAAAACGAAACCATAATACCCTCATTACTCATGTCTCCTTAAGATTTTGATAAGTTAGGATTACAATCGACTACGAATCTCTTCGTATTTCCATTTGTCATCAATGATCACATAAACGACTAGCGATCGGCCCCGGTTTCGCACGGGTGGTAAAAACGTTCCCGTGGAAATCCAATATAGCCTATGTTACTCAGGGTGAAAGTAGCTTTCTAATGGTGAAAGAATTTTTTAAATCGGCACAGTAGTTTTTGAGTTTATTCATTACAAACATACAAAAATACAAATCTTTCCTCTTCATAATAGTAGTGTAGATGTAGATTTACTTTTCATTTCATACATTAATGTTTCTATTGTCAATATCGCTAATAGACTATCAATTTGAGGAACAGAAATAAAAAAAAAAACCATATTCATGATATTCATCATAATTAATCATATTCATCAAAACTATTCGCTTCCGAAACAACTATAGAATCTAAAACATATTAATCTGCAAATAATCCTTCGTACATGACAAGACACCCTTCAACCCCACGCTTCTTGGGTTCCAACTGGCAACCACACACCCTGTATTTGACGGTTGTTTGAATACACAAACATATATAATTAGAATATAGAACTACATACAAGTCACCTATGTGGTTAATCCATATTAATCAAGTTAGAGTTTGTTGTCAAAGTATTTTGAACTGTGTATCGTGGTTTATATTGTATAATTTTGATATTAATATTCTACGATATATTTATAACAGTGCTATTTATTAAGCACAGCTTGACTAGCTAGTGATACGTGTTCTAGAATGCGGATAAACTAAACTTAGATACATTATTCCTGTCTACTTAGATTGGAAAAACTGAATAACCAAAGCGGTCATTAAACCCGCTACCTTAAAATTTCATTAAACAAAGTCTTAAGAGATAAATTTCATTAAATAGATGAGGTCTCCTTTTCCCGGTCTTAAGGGATACGCGGGTAAACATTTACGGTTAAACATATTTGTTCATATCTTTATTATATCTACAATCAATTTGACTTCACCTCACCTGATGGTAAGCTGATGGCAAAGTCTCAGGAAGAGGGACGTACCATGTTAACAATGGTGGCGCTCAGCTTGACGGCCTCATCAAAAGAGGATTGTCGTCGCAGCACCGCGTGACACACACAGGTCCCACTAGTGCTGCGACCACAATCCCCCCTGCCCGGCTATGCACTTGCTGACCCCTGAACCCAATCCAACCGAGATTGGATTACTATGTAGGGTTTTTCGCAATCGTGCATGGTGGTACCTAACCGGTCGAAATTTGTGATAAATTTGTGCCATCAAATTTCTACCACTATTAAATCTAAATGTTACCTGTGAAATGGGACTGGAAAACTATTCCGGAATAGAGAGTTGGATGTTTGGATGTTTATTCTTTAACGGATCAACCAGTCTATCCAACCCCTACTGTATTTCCCACAGGAAAGGGTTCAGAACTCCACAAGGGTAAAGTCGCGGCCCACAGAGAATAGGAACATTACAATTTTAATCCCCTGCCACAATCTGGCAGCGCTACAGCTGATGTAATATTGGCTGCCTTTAATTAAACTGAAAGGGTACACCAAGTGGGCAACTGATTATAGAATTCTTAGAGCAAACTGTTTAATTACAAAATTAATAAAGATTTGGTGCTACTTCGCAAGATTTAAGGCTTCTGATATTAAAATTTGAACTGAAATTAGGTAGATATTATTACTCTATCGAGCCTTTTTGAGGTTCCGTAGCCAAATGGCAAAAAAGGGAACCCTTATGGATTTGACATGTCTGTCTGTCCGTCCGTCACTTTTTTCCGTAACTAAAAGAACTATGCTGTTGAAACTTGGTAAGTAGATGTATTCTGTAAACCATATTAAGACTTTCACACAAAAATAGAAAAAAAAAAATACAATAAAACATTAACACAACTTACATTTTTCTTTTTCATCAAACCCAAACGTTTGAGTTCTGATGGTGAGGACTGATGGCCGCTGGAGCAAATGAGTCCTGAAGTGGAGATCGCAAGAAGGCAGGTGAAAGGTAGGGCGCCCCCTAGCCAGATGGAATGACGACCTGAAATAGGAGGCAGGGTGACTGGATGCGGAAGGCGGAGGATCGGAAGAAATGTCGCGCTTTGGGACAGGCCTATGTCCAGCAGTGGGCTTCTGTGGGTTGAATGATGGATTGATGTCAATAATAAGCGGACCCCAGGTTACAAAATGCAGACTTTGGCTACAACTGGGAAATCACTACGTGGATGATGATGACACTGAAAAAGACTGAATAGTTGTCCAGTACGCCGAGTCATGCCGCATGAAGAACGGTCTATAATGTATATATAATGTATATATTAGTGTATAAGTAGTATTAAGAATACATTGTAAGACACGGTAGCAAACCGCGTCATTTAGGTTGCTCCTTAAGTGCCTATGCGGGCTAACGAAAAATGTAGTACTTAAGCGAGCATGTTGCGCCCGTAAAGCGGTACAATTGAACACAAGTTCGGAAAAGCTCTAATAGCGATCCAGAACAATAGAAGTAAGAAGAATAAAGCTGCAAGTCTGCAAATTGGAGTTTTATTCAAGTGAATCCTGATAGGGAGATAAAAGTCATACAGTCCACGACATTGTTTGGTCCTTCAGAAGCCGGATCGAATTGTGAAGATCAGCTTCAAGGTTGGAAGAATCTACGCTTCAAGAATACTTCGTGTTCAAGATGGTGGTGACTAGAAGTCAGGCTGACGCAGAGGAAGTTCTAGCTCGACAACGGGAAGAGGACCTGAGACAGCAGCGCATTGAAGAGGAACGGCGCCGAAGGTTGGCTCTGGGTCCGCCGGCATCGCCAAGCACGCATTTGGGTATGGAGTCTAGGGTAGGGGCTACGATCGACGCTCCTCCTAGTGCTCCTAGACTGAAGCCCGGGAACCTACCTCGAACTGGTTCACCGGGAGGGTCGGTGAGATCGCACCGCTCAACTGCGTCAACCCGGGCCCGACTCGAGTTGGAAGCTGCAGAAAAGCTGGCCGAACTAAAGAAGAAAGAACTCGAAATTGAAGCAGAATTGATAAGGAAAAGGTTGGCCACCGAACTTACGGCCATCCAAGAGGATCAAGAAAGCGTTCACGAAGATGTACCCATTGAAACACATCACAGAAGAGTAGATGAGTGGCTGCAAGCGAACCCCGTCATGCCAAGAACGGAGCCAGAAGAGTCGAGAACACGGAGCAGAGAAGATCGGCACCTACGGTTCGAACTGCATGGAAGGTCAGACACACCCACGCGAACGAGTCGCATTGATCAACTGACTGAAGCGATGGAGCGACTAGCAAGACCCAGAATACGGTGTGCAGATCTACCTACGTTCTCGGGGGCTCATGGAGAGTGGCTTACGTTCAAAGCCGCTTACACCGACTCTACGAAGCTGTACAGTATATCGGCGATTGAGAATATACAGCGACTGAGGAAGAGTCTCACCGGGGAAGCACGAGACATCGTGGCAGCACTACTCGCGACCGCAACGGATCCGGACGTCATACTCCGAACATTAGAACAGTCTTTCGGCCGTCCTGAAGTAATTATCGACAAGGCATTTGAAGACTTGAAGAAGCTACCAAGGCCAGGATCGTCGGCAGTGGAATTGAATAAATTCGCAATACGAGTACAGAACGTCGTGTGTGTACTACAGAATATTGATCAGCGGGGATACCTGTACAACCCAGCGCTAGTAAGAGAAATTTTGAACAAGCTGAGCCCTCACGTTCAAGCGAGATGGTGCGACTACGCGACGGACTACGGAATCGCGGCAGAACCCGATATCATCACGCTATCCCGCTTCCTGATGAGGGAGGCAGACCGCGCGCTCAAGCATGCTTACGTCCCGGAGAGTAGTACAACCACGCAAGCGAAGAAAGAAACTCGCCCGACGCCCGCGCCTGCGAATAAGAAGAAAACGAACGCTGTCTTCAATGTCACAGAGTCATCAGAGTCGAAAGAACAGCTAGATCAGTGTCCGAAGTGTGAGAAAGCCCACGAGTTACCGCGGTGCCCACAGTATAAGGCACTAACGGTAGAAGAGCGATGGAACTTCGTGAAAGAAAAAGGATTGTGTTTCAAGTGTCTAGTGAAAAGGCATCAACGCAATCGGTGTAAGTCGAAGCCTTGCGGTGTGAACGAATGCCGCATCGCCCATCACGCCACTCTGCACAGTGAGAAGCCGAAGCAAGATGAGAAGCCGCCAACCACGTCAAGCCCGACGGAAGCAGTACTCTCAGTGGTAACCCAGTCCTCAGCTGAGCCAAGAGCCGTGCTGTTGAAGATGTGTCCCGTCACGGTCGTGGGACCAGGGGGGGAGGCAAAGACTCATGCACTCCTGGATGAAGGCGCTACCATCTCTCTCATCGATGCAGACCTGGCAAGGAAAATTGGGGCAAGAGGACCTCCACAACGACTGCTAATGCGAGGGGTCAACATGCAGCAATCGGAAGAGAGAAGCCAGCTGGTGACCGTGAAGATTAAGGGACCCGAAGGTGCGCCCCACGAACTAAAGGCACGCACCATCCGGTCTATGAAGCTACATCAGCAAGCTATTCCGGCTTCGCTGCTTGAGTATGAACATCTGCGGGACCTAGGAGAGAACAAGGTCTGCTACGAGTCGACGCGTCCGGGGATCCTAGTAGGCACAGACCACTGGGAGTATATCGTATCCCGGGAGCTGCGTCTGGGTAAACGAGGCCAACCCGTAGCATCGAGAACCAGCCTAGGGTGGGTGATACATGGAACATTACCACGAAGCATCATTCGCCAAAGCGAAAGCGACGTGTTACATGTTTTCACCTCCGAGCAAACTAAAAATGAGAGTGAACGCCTGCACGACCTCGTAGACCATCACTTCAAGATCGACGCGCTCGGTGTCTCTCACAAGCCGAAAGTGAGTGACGCGGAACGTCGAGCGGTGCGAATCGTCGAATCTACGTTGAAGCGAACTGATAAAGGCTACGAAGTAGGGCTACCGTGGAAAGAAGACAACGTCACACTCCCGCCGAGTTACAACTCTGCGCTGCGCCGACTGAAAAAGATCGAAGAAAAAATGGACAACGATCAAGACTTCGCTGAAGCCTACACCAAGCAAATTGATAACTTGCTGAAGAAGGGATACGCGGCACCATGCGACGGCACCGAGGCTACGAGTCCAGTCTGCTGGTACCTACCTCACTTCGCAGTGCATAACCCGAACAAGCCTGGTAAACAGCGACTCGTCTTCGATGCGGCAGCCAAGAGCCGGGGTGTCAGTCTGAATGATCACCTGCTTGAGGGGCCGGACCTGTTGATGTCACTACAGGGGATTATGTTCCGGTTCCGAGAGAAGCCGATCGCCATCACAGCGGACATACAAGAGATGTTCTTGCAAGTAAAGATACGACCCGAAGATCAGCCAGCTCAACAGTTCCTGTGGAGGGGAAGAAACCGAGATATACCGCCCCGGCACTACAAGATGACGAGCATGATCTTCGGTGCTACCAGCTCCCCATTTATGGCACACTACGTTCGAGACGCGAACGCGAGGGCCCATGCAGATACTCACGCAGCGGCCTTCGAAGCGATTACGAGAAGCCACTACATGGATGACCTGGCGGCCAGTTACGAAACTGAAGAAGAAGCCCAGCGAGCCGTCTCCGAGTTAATGACGGTCCACGCAGCTGCCGGCTTCAAGCTACGAGGGTGGAACACGAACCAAGCTAGCGTGCTCCGCGACGTCCCGGCTGAGCTACGAGCAACGTCGCCGACGCCACTGGGGGGAGATGGGCCCGAGAACAAGATACTCGGCCTCATCTGGAACGCAGAACAAGATGAGCTTGGGTTCAACACCTCTATGAACCGAGTTCCCACGGAAGTGATCAACCGGACGCGAGCGCCGACGAAGAGAGAAGCCCTCAGCGCAGTCATGTCGATTTATGACCCCCTCGGACTGCTGAGCCACTTCACTATACGCGCTAAGATCGTGCTGCAGAGTCTGTGGCGACTTCAGATGTCGTGGGACGAACCTATACCCGAAGAAGAAAATGAGCTCTTCGCAGCCTGGTTAGAGCGACTCAACGACCTAGCCTACCTGCGACTCGAACGCTGCTACATGCTGAACGAAGCTCAAGACCTACAGCTGCATGTGCTGTGTGACGCGAGTGAACAAGCGTACGCGGCAGTGGCGTATTGGCGCGTCATTCAGTCGGACGGCAGCGTCAGGTTATGCCTCGTGGCCGCCAAATCGAAAGTGGCGCCACGACGCACGCAGACTATACCTCGGCTGGAGCTACAAGCAGCGGTCATCGGGTCGAGACTAGCGGCAACAATCAAGCAAGAGCATCGGGTCAAGATAAACAAGACAGTATACTGGACCGACTCAACCACGGTGATACATTGGGTGCGAAACGACGAGCGACGCTACACGCCGTTTGTAGCCCACCGCCTAGGTGAGATCTCCGAGCTCACTAACAGCAAGGAGTGGCGGTGGGTGCCGACTGAGCAGAACGTAGCAGACGACGCAACACGCGTCACCTACTTACCGATCACCGCGGATGACAGGTGGTTTCAAGGTCCAGAGTTCCTGTTGCAACCCGAAGAACGATGGCCGGCAGACAAGACACAGCCAGTTGAAGACTTTGAGGTGTTACACGTTAGCGAGAAGAGAGAAGTGCATCATGCGTGGTTACCCGACCCCGCCCGGTTCTCTAACTACAATCGGTATGTTAGAGCCGCCGCCTACGTGTTAGCCTTCGTGGACAAGTGTCGCCGACTAACAAAGCACCTAGGAACTACACACATCGAAAGGGCTGAGAATGCAATTATCAGCCGCGCGCAGCACGAGAGCTTCGGAGAAGACATTGAGCGACTACAGACCGCTCGCCCTATTTCTAAAGCAAGTCGTCTGTATAAGCTGGACCCGATCTTGGAAGATGGACTACTACGGGTCAAAGGACGCATCGGAGCAGCTACCGCGCCAGTTGAAGCAAAGAAGCCCCTCATACTCGACGGCCGACACTGCGTCACTAAGTTGATAGTGATGCGCGAACATCAGGCCGCCGGGCACGCCGGGCGCGAACGGGTTACGAACGACCTGCGGCAGCGGTACTGGATCATCCATTTGCGACCTACCGTTCGAACGATAGAACGAGACTGCGGAATATGTAGAAGAAGAAGAGCACGACCGCAGCCGCCAGCGACAGGAGACCTGCCACGCGAACGCCTCGAGCCCTATCAACGACCTTTCACTCACTGTGGGTTAGATTATTTCGGACCCATGGTAGTCAAGTTGGGACGTCGCCGAGAAAAGAGATGGGGGGCTCTGTTCACGTGCCTTACGTCGAGAGCTGTACACCTGGAGATCGTCGCGTCACTCACAACGAGCTCCGCGATCATGGCGCTGAGAAGGATGGCCGCACGGCGGGGTTGGCCGAGAACCATATACTCAGACAACGCCACCAACTTCCATGGAGCCGATAAGGAGCTGAAGGCAGCATACGAAGAGTGGATGCCGGCACTACGAGACTTGGGACAGCTGCACGCGGTCAACTGGCGATACATACCACCGGGAGCACCAAATCAAGGCGGAGCGTGGGAAAGATTAGTCCGGTCAGTGAAGGTAGCGTTATCGGCGACTCTTAACGAAAAAGAGCCGACCGAAGAGGTGCTGGGAACTTTGCTAGCCGAAGCAGAGTTCTCAATCAACGCAAGACCGTTAACCCACGTGAGTGTCAACCCGGAAGATCCAGAGGCATTAACCCCAAACCATTTCCTGTTGGGGTCATCTATGGGTCTGCCATCAACAGGGCCCTGTCAATACGCCGATCGTCGAACATGGAGGAGTTGTCAAGCCCTCGCCGACCATTTTTGGAGCAGGTGGGTACGCGAGTACTTGCCCACCCTGGTACCGCGCGGCGAGCCGAGCAGCCAACGACGACCCCTGCAGATTGGGGACATCGTGGTAATAGTGGATCATGTTTTACCACGCAACGTGTGGCCAATGGGAGAAGTCACACGCACCTACACTGGACCTGACGGTGGAATCCGGATGGCAGACGAAAGAACAAAAACCGGAGTGTTCAAAAGGCCTGTGAGCAAGATCGTCGTACTGGAGAAGGCCGTTCCGCAAACTGCTGCACTGGGGGGAGAACTGTCCAGTACGCCGAGTCATGCCGCATGAAGAACGGTCTATAATGTATATATAATGTATATATTAGTGTATAAGTAGTATTAAGAATACATTGTAAGACACGGTAGCAAACCGCGTCATTTAGGTTGCTCCTTAAGTGCCTATGCGGGCTAACGAAAAATGTAGTACTTAAGCGAGCATGTTGCGCCCGTAAAGCGGTACAATTGAACACAAGTTCGGAAAAGCTCTAATAGCGATCCAGAACAATAGAAGTAAGAAGAATAAAGCTGCAAGTCTGCAAATTGGAGTTTTATTCAAGTGAATCCTGATAGGGAGATAAAAGTCATACAGTCCACGACAATAGTTTAATAAAATGTTTAAAGGAATTAGTATGCAAATTATTTCAATAGATTACTATTGGAAAAAGTGTAATGTTCAGGGTGGATTCGAACCCGCGACCAATCCTTTACAAGAGGAATTCTCTGACCACTGAGCTACGAAGTCACATGTTGGACATTCCAAATTCACTTATAAAATATTAAGGAGCCCTCTACTAACAGTCCGCCTGCAATTTCTGATCTGTCCGTCGGCCTGCAGGCTAAGCTAATAGCGCCCACACACTAAAGCGATTTTGGCCTGCCGGCAATTTCCTGTTGTCTGTTTTGCGACCACACACTAGCAGTTATGAGTCGACAGTTTCCCGCCGTACGATCGCCTGCCGGTGTGTGCTCGTTTGCTCTGACGGCCTAGGATTGTCACTCACTATCGGATCGTATTAGTCGTCAATCCAAAATCGTTAACGAAACTGTCAGTGTGTGGGTTATTACGATTAACTGACAGACTTACATCGTCCGGCCGTCGTCCGGTAAACTGATAGTGAGTGGGCGCCTTTAGAGCGACCACCGTCGACAAGTTCAAGATGGCGTGTTCACTTTTTCTAATCATAATTGATAAATTGAATAGGTTTTTTAATTTAAATAAATTGTTCAAACCACTTCTATAACGTTGTACTATTAATTATTCTGTGCTGCTATAGTAAATACCTCGTAACGAGAAAATTAATTGTCTAAATAATTGAAACTTAATTTAAATGTAAATTAATAAGAAAAATTAAATCATCAACCGCAACTGAAAAGCCCCAGGGCTTTCTAACAAACTAAATTAATTAATTCTGTATGCTGAGTTTGTATTTCTTCATACGTCTGCGTATAAAGATTTATTATATTTCTTTGTTGGGTTGAAATCCAAATAAGGTTTATTTTTCTCTTTTACTGTGACTGATGAAATCTAAAAGTAGTATATGTATTTTTCTTTTTTTTTTATTTAAATTTTTAGTCAATTTAACTTAACCTCGCTTGATTATAAGCTGGAGGCAAAGTTTCAGGAAAGAGAGCCACCATTACAAACACATTCCATGTTAGCAAAACTCAGCTTGACGGCCTCATCAGATGCTTTTTACGCCCCGTTTAAAGGACCCGGGACTGTAGGAATAAGGAAACACGTGAGCTGGCAAGCAGTTCCAGGTTTTAATGGTGCGACAAAGGAAAGAGTCACCGAACCGCTTGGTTCTTGATAAAAAAAATCATTTGACTTTTATATTTTTTATGGCATGAGTTTATTTGGCTGTGGGTATTATAATATCTCGATTAACGGTCTACACTCTATGACTCGTTTGTAGCAATCTAGTCTTTAGCATGTGTTACACGATAGTCTGATATAGCCAGCCCATTGATACTTCAGCTTCTATAAGTTATAATATCAGCTCTATGTCAGATAACATGACCTTTAATTCTGATATCTACGGACCCCTGAGTGAGTCCGACTGGCACTTAATGAGTAGAGTAGCCAGAGCTTACTGAAGAGTTTTTGTGCTCTCAGTGGGAAGACAAAAGGCTATTCCTGCGTTGCCTTCTACACTGACGGCACAGAAACTCTCTGTGTTTACAGGGTCGGCTGCATGACAGTGACTCCCCTGGTGTTGCACACGTCCATAGACCACGGTGACCACTTTCCATCAGATCTGCTTGTCTGCCATCTCTGTGGTATATCAGAATCAGATATTCACAAGATAATAAAAACACTTATCAATGATTACCAAAACACAAGTCATTAAAACCACAATCTGTTCAGTAGTTCTCTACGAGGTCAATTCCAAACGCAACCTTCAAGCTACATTAGTCCAAGTTATCCGTAAGTCCATCTCGAAGGGCCGAAACTTCATCAAAACAGAACATAAACCCAACCGAGGGAACAAGTATAGCTAACCCTTGACCTAAATTCGTGACGGAGAATCGCTCGATGAGCCCAAGGCTGGATTCAGCGATCTCTATATTGATAAAAGCAAATTTGTTACTGGTTTACCAAGTTGTTGCATTTGAATACGTTTTATGTCAAGGAGTAATGAATTTGAATTTGAGATTCGCTTGAGTAGGTCTAAATAAATATTTTATACTGAATATGACCATTGTGCTTTTCCACAGTATTTTTTTTAAAGTGACCGGTTTCGCGTCATTAACTTTGAGAAAAGTGCAAGTGTCTTATTTAGTATTATTCAATAATATCAATATTATTATATCAAACATATGATGGGTTAAAAGAGGTAGTTCTATGAAACCATTATTAGGCCTTTTTTTAGAGCGACACAAGCAGGAGCTGCGTGTCATGGAGATAAAAATGCTCCAGTGAATGTGTTGAGTCACGCGCAACGATCGCGTGAGGAACTCTCGCATCCACGTCAGCCTTCATGTCCGTGACATCGCAAATAAAATGCGGAATAACTGTGAGGGTACCTTGCTTTATATCTAATGTATTTTCAAGGAGATTTTTTATATACTGACAATTTTGTACCAGAAAATAAACCAAGAGTAATATGGGGAAAATGCAGAAGTTCAATATCCTATGGCAACGCAGAGTATTATAAAGGGAGATGGCCATAAATATATCGTTCTTAGAACAAATATCCAACAGCAAATAAAATCGAATTTATTGCCACGAGTAATAGTTTAGTATTTATTTCCTAGAGAAAATTTACTTCGAGAGTAATCTCGAAGTAAACTAAGTAACGACTTTCGTAGCCAAAAATAGAAAACTGAATGTTTGAATCGAAAAATGTAGGGAAGCTAAAACCAAACAAACTTAATTTTGTTTGTCTGGTCTAATGGATGATTAACAATAAACCATTCATCATAACCTCCTTATCGTTGAACTATAAAAAATGAAGAATTATGTATGAATTTCAACCACCCCACAAGCCACTCGTCTTAAAATATGTGAGTAAATTCATTCATCGTGCATGGTGGAACATGATTTTTCAATGGTCTATCACATCTGACAGGGCACTTACCGTTGAAAGATTTATTCTTGCAAAAAATAATATTTGTACTATCCGCCATTGACGATTTTGTTTCTTAAATTGAGGTTTGTATACATGCGCTTTATATTGTAATAAACTTTTGTTAGTAATCTCATCAGTAGTAATCCGCTGTCTTGCATTCTGTCAAGGTTTTGCTATCCATTATAAGTCTTTCTGTGAAACGCACGACACATTAAGCTTAATGCAGGACTGAATTAAAACTCAACCTTTGGTTGACTTCATCAATACATCATTATAAATTCTACTCACCAAAGTTTTCTAACCACCTACTCCATTAAAATAAGAGCCAAAAGTAAGCCAAAAATGACAAACTTTCAGGATATCATAGACTCTATAGATATTGATTCTACCCCATTATCATCAATACACAGTCTTCATGGTCCATAACTATCATGGTCCATAACTATCAGAATCAATCAATCAATAAGCCCACCGTTATCCACTGCTGGGCATAGGCCTCTCGCAATGTGTGCCGTTTCATATGATCCTTCAACCTCCACATCTAGTCAGTCCCAGCCACAACTATCAGAGTCTACTATTTATTAATTTATCTACAGCTTTACCTATCAAATCCTCGCACAACAGAACTATAAAAGCATCATCTTGAATATGATTTTGATTGGTAAGGATTTTGAAGCTGCTTAGTTCACAGCTGCTTTTTAATAGTAGGTACTGTGGTGTTCCCACTACCTGGCCACCACGCGCCAGCGGTATAAAAATAAAACACATGAATACAATTTGATTTATTAAATTAGGAAAAAAGAAGCGATGGAAGACAGTTCGGGTCAGTTGGTGATCGAGAGATCTGCGAGAGTCCTTCAAGAGGAAGACTGAAGAAGTTATAAAGTGTATCAGGCTCAATCATTGAGCAGATTCCGCGACCCTCACTTTCGCATCAGTTAAATTAAAAAAACCTCGCGTAATCCCCATAAAACTCGTTTAGTAGTGATATAATCACGAATAAATATATTTATCTACTCTGATACTATAATACAAAGATTATAAAATTGAAATCAAAACTCTTATGACAAACAATACGCACAGGCCAAAAAAAAAGTTTTACTACGATACAGGTCTTGTATGGACACCTATATCATAATAGTAGATTGTTCAACAAGGGACTAAAACAAGCCATAATGACACGAGATGTTTTAGCCACCCGAGCGAAGCGAGGGTGGCTAATAGTTCGAGTGTCATTATGGTTGTTTAGTCCCACGTTAAACACTCTACTTTTCACTTTGAATGCGAGAAAAAAAAAGCGACGTTTTATACAAAATTATAATATTTTTTTAAAAAAATTAAGAAATAGGCAAATATCTTTTTCAACCTAAATATATTAATTTATCATATCGATAACGGGGTAAATCATCCGTGGCGTGGCGGTAGTGAACGCGGTCGCTACGCAGGAGGCGCGGGTTCGATCCCCGCTCAGTGCAAATATTTCTTCGCATGGATATGGGTATTTGCATTGGTCTGGGTGTTTCGATGTATAATATGTATGCATTTACAAAAAAATATATCTAAGTACGTTTATCCGTATTCTAGATTCCATAATACAAGGTAGTAAAGCTATTACCATGGATTTATTTATTTTTATTTATTTATAATAACAAAGTTTCTAAGTTGCACAATTATTTGGTGTAAGTAATTGGTGATTCCAACGCAAGCTTATTACGAATAATCTATTCAAAATTCAAATTGCAATGAAATTAGTCCCGCGGTTTTTTTTTGTTGTTAAGTGACGTACGGTTTATATGCTTGCATATATATTTAGCCAACAGATTCAAACTTGAAAAATAATTTAAAACTAATTGGAAATGGATAATAAAATGAACTTATCCTTAATACTTACATAATAATTAATTAAATTAATATCATTAATCGTGGTTCACGAAATTAAATGGGATTTTTTGATTTTTTCAAATGTAATTTTGAGGTTATTTCTATACACAATCACGAAAAAGGTGATAATCCTGCCATTCACAAACACCGTGATTGGCTGTTTAGGAGTTATCAAAGTAAATTAAAAAAAAATTACTTTAGTCCCTAGAGATTAATAAGGAACTTTAGTCCCGATATGCAGGGACTAAAGTAACATTTTAAGAGCATGAGAAGTGAAAAATAACTTTTTAATCATAACGATACACCTATACAACCTCCATCTGGACTGAACCTCTACTTTAAAAAAAAAACGGCCATATCGGAAGAAAAAAAAAAGAAACGCGCATGCGCAATCGATGTTTGCGGCCTTGGCTTGGCGTCAACTTTTTTTTTTACATTTATATTAAACAAAGTTTGGTTTTATTTGTAAAATAAATTAGTTTATGTATTATAGTATGAGAGTAGATAAAGTAGTGTATGACACTGTACATAACTTGGTCTTATAACACTCGTGTGATACAATAAAAAAACTCGCCTACGGCTCGTTTTTTTAAAACACACTCGTGTTATAAGAACCCTTATTATGTAACAGTATCATAAACTACTATAAAATTACAGCTCATTGTCCTATAATTTGAATACCTCAAGAAGCTGTGGAGTAAGTCGCCCCGAACTCCACAGTTCCTAAACGAAATATCCAATAATAATCTAGATAACAAGTTATAAAGCTTTATGTAACTTACAAACCATCACATAATGTAAAAGGCGAAAGGTAGCCATTAGGAAACCTTTCAAAAGTATTTGATGGATATATTTTATTTGCCTATGGAAACAGTCCATCCACTTTCGGGGCCCTCAAGGGACGTCCCATAAAATATTTGCCGATAATAAATTTAGTAGCATGCGATATACATTTTCCAAAGTGTCGACTCGACTCACTTGTCTAATCAAATATATCAAAATGTCAGAGTTTCAAGCTTGTTAACTCACATTTTTTGCCTGTTCCCTTTTTGCCTGTCGTTAATGGAATTTCTCCGGTATTTGGACAGAAAGCTTCTGCTTGATATGGAATCCTTTGGATTATTATTTAGGTTACATTCAAAATATGAACATGGATACATCGTGTAATATGTTTTAGGATATCAGCCGCGGAAAGCAATTTGACGTTGATACTCGTAACTTGAAATTACTTTGGGATTTGATCAGGTGTTTTCATTCGTTTAGCTGAAGTTCTGGACTAATTTTAAACTGTCGCGTTCCATGATATTCAATTATGATAACAGGAATTATACTTATACCATGATCGCCTTAATTATCGTTATTGAATTTTCTGGAATTGTTATAAAATAACCAATAAATTGAAATACTTTGCAATGGCAATGTTAATTTACCACTCTGTGGCACCCCATTAAGTGTGGAAAATACGCCTAAGTGATTGCATAGCTAAATGACTCGCAATATTATCTAATTTGCAACTAAGCGTAGATTGTAAGTAAGGCAATGTGCAAAGGGAGTTATATTAAAACAGCCTTAGTAGTTCAGCAAGTGTGAAAAGTTATATTTACTGTGACTACTGACTTTAAATCACGAACTTGCCTAATATATAGATTAAAAAATAATCATGGGAACAGTGAGTGATTTACAGACACCAGACAATAAAAAATAGGTAGAAAATAATTAAGACAATATTAAAAATAGTCCTCGTGATATAATAATAAACTAATTAATGAATTTATACGTACATCTTTTGGCTTCACGTTTTTATTCAACGTCTTGTATTTTCAAAATGGTTGTGCATAACACAACACATTGCACAAAATATAATTCTGTTACTAGCTTTTTACACAGCAAGACTACTTACTGTTTTCTCGCTAGAATGATAAAAATACACACACCGGCAGAATTAGCGAAACACAAAAAAGGAGAGTATAAAATAGTTAGCTTTTGTTAAAACAAATTATAATTAAACATGAAACAACAACAACATGTTTAATAACGAGTGTTTCCCCCTCGTGCCCTGATTAAGGTTTCCATCCGTCTTGGCATTCTGCGAATGATGTTGTCAATGATTTCTTGAGGCAATCTCTGCTATTCTTCAACTAATGTGTTTCGCGCCTCGCCCAGATTGTTAGGAGGTGGCATTCTTAATTTGACACTTCCCTTTAGCAAGTCCCGAACGTGTTCAATCGGATTCATATCCGGGGAGCGTGCTGGCCACTCCATCACCGTAACAGCAACATGGTTTGGGTATGCCTGTACTGAGCGATCACTGTGAGCCCGAGCATTATCGTGCACTAAAGTCGTTACCAATAAATGAGGCAAATGGCACAACATGTTCCTCTGAAATCTCCCTGATATACCGATCAGCAGTCAGATTTTCGCCGTCAACTACCACTAACTCCGTGCGAGCTTCTAAACATAGTATGACATCTATTGTACTTTAAACTTTGAGGCGTCATTACCCATGCTTTATTGTACACCACTGTTGTACACCTGCCGCTGCGGCAGTATTGGAAAGGCGGATGAAATTTGGTCAACAGGATATGCCCGTGGCTTCATAGAATACTAATTCCGTCCCCGCTCCTGCAGCTATAAAATAAAAATAACATACCTATCAAGGTATAGGGAGTTTCTATTTTTGGTGCCTAATTAATTTTACCTTCAATAGCTACGGTTCCCATCCTAAAAATACAAACTTCTCAATTAATATGTAAATCGTTCGTCACTGACGAAATGGTTGATCATATTTTTGAACCATTTATTACATCAACACTTACGGCGTATGTTAGAATAGAGCTATTATCACCTACCCAATTGGTCCCTATGGAGCAAAATGGCCCAAATATCCGACCAAAAGGTTCCAGTGGGCTTATTTGCATGTCTAAAAGATATTTCGGACGGTATTGAGGAATTTTGCTGTCAAAGAATCGAAGTGGATTTTTTCGTAAACAATTCTTGATTCATAAGGTTGTTCCAGTGTTATATTTATTCAAGGAATGTTGGGCTGGATTTTTGATAGGCTCATTAGGTATTTTTGTACAATGTCTGTGCCAAGAATTTTGTATTACAATTAAATAGATCAAATAGATCTTACAGGAACTCATATAACTTTTGTGAATGTATTTATTTTAGTTAGCATAGAACTTGCACTTTTTAGAACAATAACTGTTGAAAATTTTAAAATAATTAATGAAGCAACCATTTACGGAATTTGTGATCTCCTTCAGTTCTGCAAATACAGTCGGTACTCAATATTTAGTGAATAATATAAAAGACTGCAAGATTTACTGTAACTAAAAAAAACAATGCCGCGAAGCCATTAAAATTACATTTTTATTGTTTTTAAAAACATAAATGAAACAATGAAGTATTCAGAATCATGATCCTGAGGATCCTGGTGAAGCCCTATACCCCTCACCAGGATCTTCAGGATTCAAGCCAAGTTCGTAAGTTCTGACTTACGAACTTCAAACTTCAGTACACCTGCAGATTTATTAAGATTTCTCATTTTCGCGATAAAATTAAAAAACATTAGTTTGTTCCTGTTAACGAATTGCACAATGAGTCGAATATTTCGTATCGCTGAACAAAATATTTAAACAATCCTTTCACCGTGTCCATCCATCCATCGTATTTGTGATGATAAAAAATTCAAAGTAATATCATCAAATAAATTCTCTATATTTCATTGGATACATAAATACAATTCGCACCCGGTGGTTAGGAAATAAATGAATTTCGGAGCCAATGAATTTGCAAGTACATACATGTCTGGTCTTTGTATCAAATATAAACAACTACTAAATTAGAAATGGCTCATGCTTTGGGGGCCCGCCAATACCTTCGGGTCCCAAGCTAACCTCACCTGCAATCTGGTGTACCTGCTGAACCACCCGATGGTAAGGATTAAAATTAATTTCAAATCAAATCAAAATATTTATTTGTTTAAATATGTGTTATACATTTATAGCATGCGAGATGTTAGTCAGAACTTATGTCTAACATGTTTAACCGCTTTGCAAGTTTTTTTTTATAGCACTTAAGTGGTAGACAAGCACACAGCCCACCTGATGGAAAGCGGTTACCGTTGCCTATGGACGTGTGCAACAGGGGCGTTACACACGCACTGCCGACCCTGTTAGAACAGAGTGTTTCTGTGCAGTGTAGAAGATAAAGCAGGACAAGCCTTAGGTCTTCCCACTGACAGCACAAAAACTTTCCAGTGAGCTCTGGCTAACTTACTCACCGCCGGGAACACAACACGACACAACACACACATTCTGTAGATCGGAGGTACTTCCCTAGTCAGATTGCTCAATTGCACGGAAATTAACACCGCCGTGTCCTACCTCGTGCATTTGTATTGTTGTTACTGCATGTGAAATAACAATACAAATAAAAAAATGATAAAGATAGACATTTTTTTAATATTATCACTTCGGCTTTCGATAATACACACACCGGCAGAATTAGCGGAACACAAAAAAAGAAGAGCATAAAATAGTTAGCTTTATATTTTAACAAATAATAATTAAACATGAAACAACAGTTAAATTAACATGTTTTGACATTAATATGCAACACCATACTTAAAGTTTAATTTAAAAAAAAACTTAACTAAACAAAATGCATTTCATTATTCCATGCATAGCATTATTTATTCCATAAATTTCATGTACACAAAGACACATTAATTCAATCAGTCAATCATTCGAATAAATTAATTTCAATCACACATCGCAATTATAACAATTAAAGCAAACGATGAATTAGCTGAACGAAACAACTCGCACCGGATTACATATTTACTGTATCATATACGTAGTCCAAAACTATGTACAAAACATCGAAATAGTAAAATATGTTTACAAAAGATCTCTCACCAAGCGAATAGTACACAGAAACAGTATCTTTCAGAAATATCTCGCCAGACACGCACTACACGCGCGGTATCTCCACAATTCTAAAATAGCACTTTTTAAGATAAATAAAACAGAACTTCCGGTAAACGGTTAGCTGTGAGTAAAATACCATTCACCATTGCCCCTATATCTCAGAAGAATTTGAAAAATAATAATTCCAAAAAATTTTTTTAATAATGTCTATGATATTATTTAATAATATGACAGACATTATTTAAATTTCTTTTTTAAATTTAAATAAATTTTATATTTCGTTTTAAATGGTTGGATAATAAAACACTTTGTACCTTTTGATCAAGAAGAGGTTACACTTGCTCATTATTTCGTACAGAAATCCCTCCACCTCTATACGGATGTGATGAATTCCAATCGACTAAAACAACACACTTCTTGTGTTTCATATGCCAGTCTATAAAGTTGGCCCAATAAGGCATTTCTCTCGCACTCTGGTTCATCCACGGCTTCGAAATGACTGTTTTGGATGTGAAAAATACCCGCAGAACGATCTCCGTCCCCCGTGAGCGCGGGCCTGAGGGTGACGGGTGAAGCCGCCTGTCACCCTAGCAGAGGCCACGGCGGCGGCGGCGTGCGCCTCTCCATACCGGGGTTGAGTTGGGGACCACGTGGTGGGCCAGACCGAGAAGGATGGCCCTGGGTCAGCCGGGGTGCTAGAGATATTTCGAAGATAACCTCACCTTCGGCCTGGCACAACGACCCACAGATGGCGTGTGTGATGGCGTGTGTTATACGTGGGGATTTCCTGCACGTAAAAAAAGAGTGTGAGAAATACGGTGTCCCCATCTTGCCCTGGAAAAGGGGGAGGGTGGGGAGTCATAATCTAACAGCTTGTTAGAAGGTTAGCCGATCTTAACCGAATGACGATGTTCTAATTCAACAGACGAGTAATAATAATTCCCATAGGCATTTTACTTGCAAAACTTGGTGTTAAACAACTTTATAATACGGCGTGTGATACTTCAGATCACATCTATCAGAGTTCCATGTACTAGATGTGCTAATTTGAATTGTTCACGCAAGTAGAACCGCAGTCAGTTTAGCTAATCAAAAGCGAGATCTTGTTTACACATGCTATGAATATAATTATGCAAATGGTCTGTGTGTTTAGAGAGTTATAAGAAGTAATTTAGTCACATATGACTTGGTGTTCAAGGACTTCATTGTACGTGTACCTTTTGTTGTCATAATTTAGACATAGATATACAAAGGTGACATTAAATTAATGGTGAATTGTATTTCGGTAACGGAGGAGAGGAATAAAATATTTTTGAACCAAGTTTTCCGTTCTGTTCTGTTCAGTAGGTACAATAATAACGGTAGTCTTAAATATATATATTTGCATTGATCAAGGTCTAAGTGTTTCTATGATCTATAATGTATTACTGGAGAGTTTTTGTGCTGTCAGTGTGAAGACCAAAGGCTATTCCTGCTTTGTCTTCTACACTGACGACACATAAACTCTGCGTTTTCAGGGTCGGCAACACGTCTTCTACTTACTTACTTACTGCCAGCAGGGGACGCCGCGACCGGACGGGTGATCTGCCCTTCGGTGTGGGCCATTTCACCCATTTCCCCTATTTATCCTGTAACGGATAGGGGTGCCCGGCAATCACGGCGTTTCGTCAAACCTACCTGTTTCCTTGCAAAAACTTACAATCTGTTCCACCCTCAGATTAGGAATGTCTTCGAGATCTAGTTCATCCGTTCCCATGATTTCCCATCTTTTCAGCGCGTACATGGGACATTCGGCCAGCAGGTGGATGCTGGTTTCCTCGGCATCCATGCACTCCTGGCATTTGGGATCGGTCTTCACTCCTATTAGCGTCAGGTGCCTGTTCAGTCGGCAGTGGCCTATTATCACTTCTACGACAAGCCTTATGTTTTTCCTGGACACGTCTTCTAACTAACCACTTTCCATCAGGTGGACCGTGTGCTTGTCTGCCACCTCGCTTGTATAAAAAATGTATTTATATGTATTACAAAAAAAAGGTATGAATTTAGGTTATTTACAGTCTCTAGAACCTATTTACTACTGTGTAGAATTCCTCAACATACTTATCGCTAATTCTTGTGCGACAAATATTTTGGTGACGGTCCCATGTAATACACCAGAACGCTAAAATTATTTTCTACTAGCTTTTGCCTACGGCTCCGCTCGCGTGGATGTCGGAAATCGCTATAATATCGGTTATCATTATAAATTGTAGCCTATGTGTTATTCTGATGCATAAGCTATATTATTATAAAGTTTCATTAAAATCCATTCGGTAGTTTTTAGGTTAAATAGTTACAGACCTATCTGGATTCCATACTTACCAACTTTCGCGTTTATTATATTAGTAGGATTATCAGGAGAAAAGTAAAAGCATTTAACAGATCCGCCCACATGAACGTCATATAAATAAAAGCGGCCATACTTCAGCAACAAACTCGTAACTACCCAAGTTTAGGGTTGCTACATGTACCAATAAGGCTCCTCACTTTTAGTTCCGTTTTTCGCTTCGACTTTTTACGTCAACTTTCCCCACATTGCTTCTCATTTCGACGTGTACAGTCAATAACGAAAGTTACATACACCTTATCAATAATATTGATGTAACGTTGTTTTATAATTTAAATATATAACTGATTATGTTTAGCCCGAAGTTTATCTACTTTTCAGAGTGATCCAGATAAAGTTAACAGTGTAAGTTATCTCAAAGTACCCGAATTATGTTGAATTGTTGGTGTTGCTACTTACCCAGAAAGAGTGTCGTCAAGTCTTGCCGTATTTTCCTGCTTGCTGGTGGTACACTCCAGCCATCTTCTCTATTAAGTTTGGGTATTTTTTTTATCAAAAGCCTCGATCGATAGGTACCTTTAAAAAGTGGTTTTATTTCAATTGTTTTATTATCCCTAAAGGACGAAGTTAATATATTTCACGTTTTGTTAAACTACTTTTGTCGTTGTCTGTCATGACATGTTCGCAAGGGCTTCTGTCGCTTAAATATGTTTGCAGGAGAAAGATAATACTATTGTGTGGAAAATGAGACGTTATTTTTTTATATTTGGCCTGTCAAGACGACGTCCGTTTGACGTAAGCTTAATTGAAGTCAAAAAGTAAAGAGCACTATTCTTGATACATGTTTGTAGTTTGACGGCCTTGGTTGAGGATTTTCACGTCGCGGTTAAAGATTTGTAGATAGACGGAATACAATATGTTAGTAAAAAGTTCCAAGCAGTGCCTACAGTTGAACAGACAGATGTCGAATCTTTTGATCCTCGATGGGATTGCTTAATCCAGTACATGTTGTTCAGTAAAGTTAATCATAGATATCGCTCATCGGAATAAGAGAAGTCATTATCATTATATCGGATCCAAAGCTTTAATTGTGTAGTTTGGTGTCTCTTCCGTTACTTTTCTTTTCTCTATGGACTAGTTTATTTTGACTTTTACGAGTGTGACAGCTGTCTATTTTTTCCGGCTTCGTGAGGAATGGGGACAACAAACACACAGGCACACAACAAATTTACTGGCGTGGCTAACGTGGCTCTGGAACATTCAAAATTGGCGTGTCGTTAATAATTTTTTAATTAATTTAAGTTTAATTCAATAATTTGACAGTTAAAATAATCTAAAATAATCTAAAATAAATAAATATTTACATACATAATGCGTCGTGTAATTCCTCCGCATCATCACCGACCGGTAACGTTCCCAGTGCTTATCTTCTGTGCAAGATAATAACCAGCCTTCTGGTCACGCGTGGCGTCGATCAGCCGCTTCGCCAATTCTTTATAAAGAAAACGGGCACTTGGACGTTACAACCCCAAACGGCTCAAAAACATAATATTAACATAACAGATTCATTTTATCTGACATTGGTGTATTGCGGCGGTTTGCCATGGGCATATGGCATAGGCCATTTTGAAGAAGTTGAAGTTGAGAAAATTCTGAGGTAGAATCTCATCCATTAATTATCATGAATTCCAGTTAGCAAAGTAAGCTTGGGCCCCGAAGATTTTGTTGGCGTTTCCATTCACCCTCAAATTTTAACCACAAAGTATGAGTTCTACGTGCTTACAAACAAGCTTAATCAATCCAAAAATTCTGACTAAGTACTTATTGTGACTACTATCTCGTAAGTCGATAATAACTTTGATTTGACTTATGGATATAAATGTACCCAGTGACTAATGGCCAAAGTTAATCTTTCTTTAGGTACTTATTAGCAATGTAGATTGAAATTACTTTCTGTCCATACTTATATTATAAGTAAGAAAATTTATGTGTGCGTCTGTTTGTTTGTCCGTCTTTCACGACTAAACCACTTAACTGATTTTGATGAAATTTGGTATAGGGGTAGATTAGACCTTGAGGTAGGACATAGGCTATGTTCGGTCGCGATAACCGACATCCACGCGGGCGGAGCCGCTGGCAAAAGCTAAAATTATACATAATTGCTACAGTTCGTGAAGATGTTTGAATGTTTGTTATTCAAACAGCTGTACCTACAGATCTGGCTGTAATTTGACGAAGGGGTAGAATACTAGTCCGGGATGTCATTATGGTTATTTTATTCCTCATTCCTTAATTACGCTCAAACAGCTGAACTGTTCTGGCTCGAACAGTTGAAATATAAATTTGGAAAAACATAGGTATAGAATACTTTTGTCCCTGGCATAGGTTCGCAAGGGTTACGAATGGGGTTCCAGAATTCCACGCGTCGGAGCACCAGGCAACTGTTAGTAAGATATTTTAGAGAGTTGATTGTAGAATTTCTGTTTTATATTCACTATGATTAGATACAAGTTTTTGTTTGTCATAAACACATCTAGTACAATTGTCAAATACCTATAACTTTTGTCATAAATGTATTGAAACTTTCAACTTTCACGAGATTTGCATTATAATGCCGATCGTCAGATAAACGACTTATTAATGCAATCATTTTACTATCATCATCATCATTTTAGTGTACCTATTTACATGCGACAAATCCCCACGGATACCGCAAGCTTGCTTCTGGTAGGATGACAGGCGGCCCCACCCGTCACCCCCAGGCCTGCGCTTATGGGGGATGGAGGTCATTTATCGAACCATCTTAGTGTACATATGCATCCGAGGCTTTCGTTTTTTGTCCTACTTTAGTTGCTGGGAACGACAGAACCACGTCCGCTATTTAGCAGGTGTACAAACCGTCTTGCAGGTGAGCTTATAGGCGCCAACTTAATAACAGTAAGGTACTTGGTGTGTGATTCGCCTACATTTGGTTTCTAATTAACGTTACAACAAAAACTTATTTTTATTTTTGCAGTTTCTGATCTGTCCGGCGGCCTGCACTCCTAAGCCGATAGTGCCCACATACTAAAGTGATTTTGGCCTGCTGGCATTTCCTGGTTTTGTGTGTGTGCGTGTGTGTGTGTGCGTGCGTGTGTGTGTGTGTGTGTGTGTGTGTGTGTGTGTGTGTGTGTGTGTGTGTGTGTGTGTGTGTGTGTGTGTGTGTGTGTGTGTGTGTGTGTGTGTGTGTGTGTGTGTGTGTGTGTGTGTCTAGGACTATCCGGAATTTCGGCGGCCACACACTATCGGTTCGTATTAGTCGTCGCTCCAAAATCGTAAACTGATAGTGAGTGGGTGCCTTAAGGGTTAAGTGGGCTACACAGGAGGCGCGGGTTCGATCCTCGATAAATATATTTGCATTGGTCTGGGTGTTTCTATGTAAGTATAATATATATGTATTTACAAAAAAAAAACGTATCTAAGTATGTTTATCCGCATTCTAGATTCCATAACACAAGCTAGTTAAGTTATACTTACCATGGGTTATGTGAAATGTTGTGGAATATTTATTTATTTATTTATATCAATATGCGTGAAAAGAAATTTGGCGCGATTGAAAATAATAATTAAATTAGAAGAACCGAAAGGAGTACGCCGGGTTCATAGTATTGGAAAAAATATGCCTGCCCCAATGGGAAACCGCCAAAAAATTTATCAGTATCTTTTTCTAAGTCTTTTCCGATCTGGAATCGGAATCGGTCCAGTATAACTGTGATGCGGATGAATTTCAAAATTCCCCGTGAAGTGTATTTATTTAGAAAAACATGGCAAATGTAACTCCCTTAATTTGTATATTCCAAAATTCACTATAATTTGAGTTCTTAATACATCGACGATTAATAGTGACGTAGTTACGTATATATAATTTGTTTGTTTGTGTGATACGTTTGCCGTAACGTTGGCCAGGCAGCGCTGTCAGAGTTAAAAGCTTCGTGTTGATTTTATAACGATAGTGACGATAGTGTACGGTTGAATATACGTTTTGTAGGTGAATGAAGTTGAATTTTAGTTTACTGTTGTCACGTGGTTTTCATTATACATTTTGTGAATAAAATTAAGTATGATTTTTAAAGCCGTTACCCTCTTTACCGTTTTCGTTCACCTCTTAGCCAGCTCGCGCGCACTCTCGAGTTGACCTCGCTTGCCAGTTAATGAATAGCCCCATTTACAATGTTAGTAAGATTCTTAACATGTTATTTTTTAGTATATTTTTGCAGTGAGAATAATAAATACTTCTCCTATTTTACATGCTTTCGACGGGACGTGCTTTAGGATTTCATTGTAATTTTTTTGTTATATACTCTACAATACCATAGCCAAGTAACATATAGACCCTTCTTTTACATGCGGGAAATGCCCACGGATCCTCCAGAGCCAGAGGAGGAGGTTATGTCTGTGGGTCGCCGAAGGTGAGGTTGTCATCGACATACCTATCCCTCACACCTCGGCTGACCCAGGGCCATCTCTCTCGATCTGGCCCTCCTCGGGAAACATACAATATTTGAACTTAAAAAAATTTAAATATAGATACAACATAAATATAACTTTGTGACTTCAAAATACTTAAATAAGTGATGGTTTAGGTCAACTTATTAATACCACGGTATAACGAGACATATGAAAGTTCGTTAGACTGTGGGAATGCCCATAAAACGCATGCTTTTCTACCAGTTAGGTACGAAATGTGATTGCGGCTTTAGCTTACCTAGTATGTTGAAAGAAGCTATCATACAATCAAAGTAAGACATATGTGACTGTGACAGGAGAGTTCCATGGGCTTCCACAGCACAGGGGTCATCAGCCACACCTTTTAGATACGATTTCGTGCAGTCCGAGTACGATTGAGTGTAATTCGGGTATGATTGCGTGCAGTCCGGTGTGCTTAAGACCCATTTCATAGTATTAGAATATCATTATGGTACGAAAAGTATGCTTGAGTTTACGATAATGTAAATTAATGTACACTTTATTTTTGAGTGATGTAAACGTAGGTCATCATGTTCGCGTTCAAATTATAGTTAAAATAAAAAAAGAATAACAAAAAATAGACTATAAGAACAAAATTAGCGAAAGGAACAAAATTATTCCATTTTAATATTAACGACACGACCACGGGACGGGGCAATTTACCACTTCATAATTTATATTTTATGTGGCAATTTGTTTGAAAATAGAATGAGAGAATGTTTGTTTAAAGAGGTCACTTCCTTTCAATAAATCAAAATAAGTTGGATGAATTAGTTATGGCATCTCACCGAACACGGCTAATAACATCATATATTGCACTGAATCTTTTAGAAAACTATTACTGTTTTGATTCTATTTTTGCAACTTTCACTGTGAATAGCACAATTGAGGCTTTAAAGCAAAATATATGAAAGTGAATGCACTAAAAATGAAAGTTATGTCTTTGAAATGTTACTCAGTGTTGTGATTGAAGATAAAATTGTACGAACTCAGTTTGCAAACATAGATTTTTTGTTGTCGAGGGATTAAAAACCCAAAGGAGATATAGAAAAGGAAATGGTCGGTAATCCTGTGAATGGTGCACTACATTTTGTTTGATCGGGTTAATGGTTGTTATAGAAAGCGCACCTGGCGGTTCACAATAGCGTAATCCCTACTCTAATGTATGGCACCGAGAGTTAGGGATAGCAGGAAAATTATGAAAGTAAGATCAGAGGTGATTATCATATTTTAGTATCCATTTGTACTGAAGAGCATTGAAACGTTGGGAGTAGTAAATTTACTAGTGATTCTTTTTTGGTAATTCTAAGTATGTTCCAAAGTTTACGTTTGCGTATGTAACAATATGATTATTCAATATTCTTAAGCAAATAATAACTGTTTTTTTTTATTAATAAATTCAGATGATTCTGTAAGAAATAAAGAATACATACATATCTCACGCTTGTGAATCCCTGAAGGAGTAGGCAGAGGGATATTAACAACCACATTTCGCCAACTATGATTTTCGGTCCTACGTAATGGTGAACCTATTGCCTACAAACGGGCCCTTAGTCATGGGCTATATGTTTACTGTCGAATGGAATACAGCCCTATCCCTTAGTCGCCTTCTAAGGCACCCACAGGAAGAGATAGGATGGTCCAATTCTATTCCACCGGGAACCAACACCGGGAATATGAATAGAGAATATGTAAAGAAATTTGTTCTTCCCATTAAAAATAAAATGCATATACACATTTCGTGTCAAAGACAAAAAAAACATTTATTCTGTATAGACTATTTAAACGGCACTTATAAAACGTCAACTTTATTTGGACTATCGGTTCGAAACGCGGCCTCAACCTGAGAAGACTCCGGCGAGAAACGCTGCGGGCATTTTTTTGTGTCTATTAACAAACATTTGCTTAGTCTACTTAATCTAAATATAATACTTTCCTTGAGTAGCATAATTGAGCGAACAGCTCATTTCCAAGCTTGTTTATCATTTAAATATCTTGGCACAGTTTAGTCTTAATTACATTTTTAAATTTATCCACAGGTAAATTCCTAATTTCATAAGGGAGCTTGTTAAAAAAGTGTATACAGTTGTCCCGGAAAGAATTACTAATTTTATGGAGTCTACTATCACAAACTACAACTGTCAAATGTAAATGTTACGTGAAGTTAATGGCCTTTCTCCAAAGTAACCTGACCTATATAGATCTCTTCTTGCCGTGATTATGAGCTAATCATGAGAGCTACCTCGCTAGCTAGCTAGCTCGTCAAAGAACCTACTTTCTCTTTGTCATCGTACAACACACAGCAACAGCTATAACTTTCAAGTTAGAAGTATAATTATTGTTTATGTCCTTCAGTTTCATTGACGATATACGTATCGTACTCCGCAAGGTCACAGGCATCTTGACCGGTCACTGTCCCCTAAACAAGCATCTGTTTACAATAGGTGTGACGGACAGCCCCCTATGCAGAGGCTGCATGGGGGCAGAAGAAACGCCACAGCATGTGCTTACAGAGTGCACGAGCGTGGCCGCACAACGGGCGAAATTCCTCCAGTCACCAGCGTCACTCCGGGAAGCATGTGGAAACCTGAAAAGGCTGCTGGCTTTTTGGGAGGATCTGGGTTGGTTGGAATGAGAGGTAAGATGGTACGCACAATGGCCCAATCAAGAGGCTAAGTGCGGAACCGCCCAGACAAACTAACTAACTAACTAACTACGTATCGTACATAGTCAATTTTATTGGGAAAACGTAATCAGGTGCTCAAGGCTGTGTGAAGTAAAGAAACCCAGGAAGCACACTTCGGAGTCCAGAATGTAAACGTGACCGAACTAACGTTAAGATAATGATGAATTATAAAATAACTAGCTGACCCGGCAAACTTCGTACCGCCAATATTTTTCCGCTCGCATGGCGTCAGATGGTGCAGCGGGAACGCCCGCTGCACCCTCTACTATATTAAAGATGTATTATACATATAAACCTTCCTCTTGAATCACTCTATCTATTAAAAAAACCGCATCAAAATCCGTTGCGTAGTTTTAAAGATTTAAGCATACAAAGGGATATAGGGACTGAGAAAGCGACATTGTTTTATACTATGTAGTGATAAATAAATAATAATATTCTGCAAAATTCTACACAACGCTATCTAGACCTAAAGCAAGCATAGATTCACTAGCTTGTGTTATCAGATCTAGAATCTAGCACGCAGTTATATGAAGGTACATACTAAGAGACATCTTTTTTTGTAAATTGATCCATTTTAGTATAAGTGCAAACAAGTACTATTCTTCGAGCATAATTAAAATTAAATCGACGATAAATCGTAATGAGATCGTGTCCTAATCGTCTCCTATAAAACACATCCAGTTATTTCCATTGCGAAAACAAACACTTGTTAAGTGGTTGTCTATTGCCCACACCACACATAAAACATGTCAGCAGCGTATTGTAAACAAATGTAAACCTAAGGTTTGTTTACAACTGGTTCACGGTTTAGTTCTGTCATTAGAGACGATAAACAACTATTTACTTTAATAGTAAATTGCGCTTCAGAATAATACACAATTTTGAATTTTGCTTCAGAACAGAACCACTATTAATACACATTGATGCTATGTTCTACAATATATTTATTGGTCTTCATTAGTGATGTGCCGGATATCCGTACTCGTATTCGCGGATATCCGAGGGACAAGAAATATCCGTATCCGTAATTGTCTATTTATTTTTATGAAATTCTAATTCTTATACAGATTATCTTCAAGGTAGAATCGTTAAGTATGTCCAATTATTTTACAGATTAAGCGATGCAGATTTCCTGTCAGTAAATATTTTTACACCATCTTTAAAATATGAATTATCTTACTAATATTATACACACGTAAATTCATAAGCATGGATGGAACTTTGTTACTCTTTCACGTAAAAACTACTGAATGGATTTTAATGAAACTTTATAATAATATACCTTATACGTCAGAAAAACACATAGGCTACAATTCATAACGATAACCGAGATCAACGCGGGCGAAGCCGCGTGCAAAAGCTAGATATTTTTATAATTCCTTTCCGCTATTATTATAATATATTCCGATATTTTTACTAATAATTGGTATTTTATTTCAAAACACATACCATGATCATAAACTTAAAGCCCTACGAAACATCAATCCATCATATTTAGGTATAAAAATGAATATGTTTCCCCTACATAGAGTAGAGTTGTATTATGTCATCTAACAATTTACGTAAATAATTTATTTGCCTCACTGACGTTTTGCCGGACACAAGTCACACAATGGCTAATTAATTGAAATGGTTTTTATGACTAAAATTTTGTTTTGTCATCGGAACTAAAGGTTATTACCGAATAGCAGCTCAGTCAGTCAACAGGAATTGAGTAAAATTTCAATTAAATCATTATTAAATTGGCCTCAACAAACCAAAAACAGGCCCTAACAAATCAAAAACGTTAAAAAAAGAATGTAAAATATATTATAAAAGCTATTAGGTACCTTCTATATAAAATATTGGCTCTATCGAAGAAATACGACCCTTTCACTCAATATTTTTTAGAATATAAGTTATTATGTTAAAAACTTATTTTCGTTTTTAAAAAGAAAAAGAATTCCACTCCTGTTAAATTAATCGGTAGCCAAGTAAATTTAATCAATTTCAATAGATATTATTTCATCTGAATATTGAATATTCATGAGATACCCTGAGATACCAAATTTCTTATTGCAATCGACGACAATACGGAAAATGGCGGCTCCGTGTAATTTCTATTTTGATATTATTTGTTAATTTCCAAAGGCGGAAAAAAACTTCCCGTTTTGTTATTTCTATATTTGCTGCTTATTGGTCTATATTTGCTTTATTCTTAGAAATAACACATAAGTGCGATCTGCAAATAAGTATACGTATTTATCCAATTTTCCACTTGTTTTTTGATACACATAGTATAAAATTAATAATAAATTAATATTTTTAAGAATATTAGTTAGTTTAAAACAAACTTATTTTCGTTTTTAAAAAGACAAAGATCTCCTCTCTTGTTAAATAAAACGATCGCCATGTAAATTTAATCAATTTCAATATTATTTCATCTGAATATTGAATATTCATGGGAAACCCAATTTTTTATTGTAATCGACGACGCTATAGAAAATGGCGGCTCGGCGTAATTACAATTTTCATATTATTTGTTATTTTTCTAAAGGCGGAACCACACTTCGTGTTTTGTTATTTTGTTACATAATTCATCAGGCCACTTACAAAGAAGTGTGGAGGGCTCGTGCACACAATACATATTCCTCGCGTCTTGCTCTCGGGGTAAGCAGAGACGTAAGCCCGCTATCTTCGTCACTAGCTGCTTCTGTCATTAAACCTTTCATGCTAGTCCACCGGTTTCTTTTTTAGACCATAATAATGTGCTGAAAAAAAGTCAGTGTATGTTCTGTGATGTCAACCGCGGAGGAGGCTCATTCGTCTATATTTGCTTTATTCACAAAACAAACACATAAGTGCGAAAATACCTATATATATTTATCCAATTGTCCACTTGTATTTTGAAAACCGCGGTAGCCTAGTGGTATGGGTAATGGATTGCTGAGACGAGGTCTCGATTTCGATCCCAGGTTTTCCATGGCACACTACCAATGACTTTTCGATGCTTTTCGAAGTTATGTGTGTATTTATCGCAGGTTTATAAGTGCTCAGTTAATGGCAATAGGCTCGCCACCTATTACATTGGGACCTAAACATAAACCGGCGAAATGTGGGTGCTAGCACCTCTGCCTACCCTTTCGGAGATAAAGGCGTGAGTTTATGTTTTATTTTGAAACACATTCGTTCCTGCGTGGAGTACTGCTCACATCTCTGGGATGGATCCGCAAAGTACTTATTAGATGCTCTCGACAGGTTGCAGCGACGTGCGGTCCGCATTATCGGAAATCCTGAGGTCACGAGTACCCTCGAGTCTCTGCAGATGCGTAGAGATGTTGCTTCCTTGGCAGTTTTTTACCGTCTCTACCATGGTGAATGTTCTGAAGAGCTATTCCAATTAGTCCCACCCTCCCCCTTCCTGTACAGGACGACACGTGCAGGACTTAGATGTCACCCCTATACGGTGCAGAACATTCCTTCAAGAACCAAGCGGTTCGGTGACTCCTTCCTTTGACGCACCATTAAGACCTGGAATTCCTTGCCAGCTCACGTGTTTCCCTCTTCCTACAGTCCCGGGTCCTTTAAGCGGGGCGTGAAAAAGCATCTGATGAGGCCGTCAAGCTGAGTGCCACCATTGTTAACATGGCACGTGTATATAATGGTGGCCCTCTTTCTTGAGACTTTACCTTCAGCTTACCATCAGGCGAGGTAAAGTAAAATTGACGTGTCCTATTTATAAAAAAAAAAAAAAAAAGACACTAGCACATACTCGTACCAGGGCAACAGCTAGTAACACATAATATTTAGTATATGTGTTTGAATGCATACAAAATTTTCACTCACGAGTAAAATTTATGTGAAAATGCCTAGGCCCATAACAACGGAGTGTGGTTCTACCTTTAGGATTTATTGGTATTTGTTATTTGTTGCCGTAAAACTGGTAATTTACATTTTGTTTATTCATTTTGACCGTGCACAGCGAAATGCTGTCAGCGGTAGATATTCATATTTATCGTAAATCGAACATAGTATTGTGAAATATAACTATACAAAATCCGCTATGGAAACATCTGGAAACTTAATCCGTAGAAGGAGGTAAACAAATATTTTAAATATTTAATGAGTAACATTACTTAGGTATGATAGCGAATAGGCTGATCGGGATGTTGTCTAACTTTATGAGCCGACAGAAATGAGAGGCACGGTGGGCTGTACACGTAAAGTCAGCACGATGTTTCCTAGCAAAATACTCAAAAAATCTTAATAAATCTCAAAAATAACTCTTTTTGAATTCTTTGTATGTCAAGATCGATAATAAAGGGACTGTTGGCCTCACTATATTGTATCACAGATAATATAATATAATTGTATAAGCCATGCCGCGAGATGGCGGCTTCCTAAAATACACTGTCACAAAATTTTCATTTATTAGGTACATTACCAACGAGTTTTATATATCTACTTATATGCTCACATTATCATTTATGTAAGTTCTGAAATAATTTACGTGATTCTAAATAGGGAATAAGCATTTTTTTTTTTCTTAAAATGAGTCTACTAGTGCCATCTAACGATTTTTGAGTATTACTAAAGATATTTTCTTAATATCGGTATCCTATGATTGTATGGAACTGGAGATGAATGCTAGATTGGCAGAAGAATATGAAAATTAAATGGGAGGTCTGTATTGATTTTGATGAACACGCTTGTGTTCAGGGAACTTTGTGGTGTGGTAAAACATAATATAGTAACCAAAATAGGGAACGGGATGCTTAGTTGGTTTGGAATGTTCGGACACATAAAGAAGAATATTAGTTAGGCATGCATTATACAGAAAAGGCATAAGCAATAAACAAAATCCATGCTCGTTCGTCACTCTAAACTAAACCTATCTTACGATTTGTGCCGTTTCTAGATGGTCGATGTTATCCAGACACCATTATATTCCACCTGTACTTATATTCGCACTGTCACTATTAACTACATACGATATTAATTTCCAAAGCGCTAAATACAATTTCTGTTTTGGCGTTGAAATGTTTGCACAAACAACATGGTGTTTGCGGTTACAACACAGTTACAACAATACCGGTTACAACAATACAGAATGCTATCGATTAAAATTATCATGTGGTTTATATCATGGAAAAAAATATACGGAATCCTGTATATAGTATATTATACCAAATGTACCAAGTTTTTGATGATACCTTCATCAGGAACAATGACTTAAAAAAAAAGTACCTACTAGTTACCGAAATTACTAATATACAGGTCACATCGATAGTGCAATTCATATAAACAAAGCGTCGGTAGTTTAGTGGTTAAGGAGTCGGCCTACGATTGAGAGGTCCCGGGTTCGAAACCCGGCCATTACACTACTCACGTAAACCCATTCCTAGCACAAGCAATTTAGCTTGGTTAGAGCGGTATCAGGGAATATTTGTAATTTCGATTGCTAATATTCTTCTTTAAAAAAAACGAAGGAACGGAGAACCTCGTCCATTTTGGAAACCGGTTAAAAAAATTATGTATAGTACCCAGGATTTTAACCCGCAACCCATCCGAGGCTTTTACCTTGGAACTTTGGATCCATTGACTTCTTTCTCTCCTTTTGGCTGCTGTCCGTTCTTCCTACCCCGAGAAAAGAGCTTTTTATTGTTTCGTTAGAAGAAATAATGCCCTACAGCGTACATGACGCGGGAACGCCGCGTGGATAGGTGCGGCGCACACACACATGAGAGGAAATCCTCAGAACCTCATATCAATCAACTGGTACCCTGGCTTGCTGATGAGGTTGACTTGGTTCAAAAAAGATCTTACTGGGACCCTAAAATACACATTTGTACTGCTCGAAGCTTGCCATAGCTACGAGTATATTAATATGTCTCTAATGCAGGGATTCTGCTCCTGGCCTTCTAACCTAACCTATCCAAGTCGGATTGTGCTGTTTCTCTCAAAAACCTATCACTAACTTTCTATCTTATTTCTGGGTGGTGCCCTGCCCTAATATCGTACGGACGGTTGCCAGCGGCACCAAGTTGTTCTTCCCTGATGTTTTCACCGCCTATAAATTTGCCCTGAAAAGGCAGCTCACGTATGAGACCACACAAGTCCTCACGGGGCACGGTGCGTTCGCCTCGTACTTGTACCGATTCAAGTGCAGGGCGAGCCCATCGTGCATCTGTAGTCCGACTGAGGACGAAACGGTCTCCCATCTCCTGTTTGACTGCCCTGCGAACGGGGTAGCTAGGTACAATTTAGAATCGAAAATGGAAAAAGGGTTAAATAAAGAGGTGTTGCTAGAAATATTCAAAAATAACAGGGATAGGGAACAGTTTTTGGAGTACTGCACCCAAATAGTCAGAAAGTGTATGGATAGGAACAAGGACGGGTGACGTGCTGGACGCCGTATGATAAGCGCGCCGCGCTGCTAGGATACGGCGGTTCCAGTGCGTCACCGAAAACGACGTCGTTCCAGGAAGGGTGCAGTACTCCAATCAGAGTACAAACAATGTCTCAATTATGAAATTTATTACGAATTATGGTGTAATATTTATATGTGGTTTTTTTTTAAATTTTTTTTTTTCATTATTTATTTAAAGATTTTTAATTTTAATTTTGGTGACAATTTTAACCATGTTTTTAATAGGGATTATGATTTTAATTTTAACTTTAATATTAACTTTAATTTAATTCTAATTCTAAATTCAATTTCAATTTTTACTGTAATTTAATTTTAATTTAATTTTAATTTTACCTCTTAATTTTATTTTTATAGTAATTATACACTGTTTATATAATAAATATGTTTTTGACCATCCACTGATTCCACTGTGATATTAATATGTAAGTAGTCATAATTGTAAAATCTTATCCAAACTGTAATAATTATTAAGAAATCAATCGTTAGTATTAGTAATATTTTTTTTTTAAATTAAATAAATGAGACCCCCAGAAAAGGGGGAACTGTCTTAATACAACATAGTAACACATACACAAAGAGCAAACAAAGCCTTCATTTTGTGAGGGAGACACCCGAATAGGTCCAGCTTCGCGGGCCACCCCACTGCGGGTGGACTGGTAGGCCCACTAGGCACACAAACCTACAGCAAAAAAAAAAAAATCGTACGGAATGGCCTAAACATTGGTCAGCCAGTTTATAAAATTTTGCAACAAACGCTACCGCAAGGTGATACTAAGCTGGTAAATGATTAAACTAGTTGGCCGCGACATGTACATCAGCATTGTGTTTCACGATTGCAGTTTTTAATGATCAAACCGCAGTTTGAAAGTACCGCAATGTTCTATTACCCGTTATGAGGTATTTTATAAAACTCATCACTCCTAATTATTTGTAATTCTAGACATTCTCTTGCTAACTATGCTCAATACTTTACTCCCACGGCACTTATTTAAGTCAGGGGAGAAAGCCACGGCGGGGCTATTTGCTTAAATAAATTAAGTATGTAAACAATTTCCAGTTCAGTATCAAATTAATTTAAGCAATATGGACTAAAAGAGTACGAAAATATAAATATTTTAAATATTGTATTGGCAGAATATTCCCTGTATAAAAAGGATATTTCATAGTTTCCCTATTTAAATATTAATGTTTCCGAGTTTTTCAAAATTAAATTTTCTTTTTTTTTATAGTTCGTTTACTACCTGATGAAAAAGCAGGTAAGTCACAATTCCACACAATATCTTCAATTTGGATACACCACCCCTGATGGTAAGTTTGATAAAGTTAAACCAGTAAATACCATTATTCCAGATGCTAGCAATTCTATTTATCCTTTTTACTACACCATAAAGGTGGCAATTAAACACACAACACCTTGTGATAAACGGTAACCGGGGTATAAAGGTCATTCATCTATATACTTACTTATATTATAAATAAGAAATTGTGTGTGTGTCTGTCTGTTTGTCTGCCTTTCAAGCATTAACTACTGAACTGATTTTGTTGTAATTTGGTATAGGGGTAGATTAGACTTTGAGAAAGGACAAAGACTATGTTTGGTCGCGATAACCGACATCCACGCGGGCGGAGCCGCGGGCAAAAGCTAATAGTCTATAGTTTGAAAACATCAATGGATACTTTTTCACGACCCCCTTAAAGTATCCAGGATCTTGACATTGCATTAGCAGACGCAGGCCGCACACCATGGATGGTGGCCTGTTACGTGTGGACTATTTATCTGAGAATAGCTCTGTTCAACGAGCTTCCTGATTGATATTCAGCCATTTGATCAAACCGATAGGCTTCATTACTTGCCTAGGACTTAGTCTGCTCCCGCCTTAGCCTTTTAATCTAACGTATCCAAGTCTGGCTCTGCTTTTCTCAATAAACTTATCATTGTAAACTTTATTTTATTTCTGGGTCGTTCAAATGGTCTAAACAATAGCCAGCTAGTTTATAAATGATGTAACAAGCTGCAGAGCTGAATATTATTCAGGAAGCTGGTTGAACGGCGCTGGTTAGTACAGAACCCAGACTGTTAATTGAACGGCTGATTAAACTAGCTGCCTGCGACATCAAATATATGTAAGTATATATATTTTTATTCAAAAAGTATATATATATATATATATATATATATACTTTTTGAATAAAAAACGGATAGATGACCGCATAATTTTATTCGTCAGTGAATGTTTGTACCATGTTTATAAATCCATTTGAGTTAAAAAAAAAAAGAAATTTAGCATTTTGGTGGTTATATTAATAAAATTCCGTTTCAAAAACAAGTTAGAAATTGATAACATAGATTCCTAAGTTTTATAGTCATTATTTAGTATTTAAGTTGCTTTCTAAAAACATAGCTTAGCATAGATTATAAATAAGTAATCAACTTAAAGTTAATGAATAAACCAAAATATAAACGACATAAGTGGTGTAGTGATAGAGCGTTCGCCTCCTAAGTTTAGATTCCCGGTCAGTGTAGATAAATATTTGTATGCATGAATTTGCGTTTGTATTCCCTTGTAAATCGGATTAACTTAGGCTTCAAAAGTTTTAGTGTATATATCCACAATTATTGTTACCAGCGGTGAGAAGGATAGCCAGAGCTCACTGGAGAGTTTTTGTGCTGTCAGTGGAAAGACCTATGGCTTGTCCTGCTTTATCTTCTACACTGACGGCACAGAAACTCCCTGTTCCAACAGGGTCGGTAGCGCGAGTGTGACGCTCCTGGTGTTGCACACGTCCATAGGCCACGGTAATCACTTTCCATCAGATAGGCTGTGTGCCTGTCTGCCAACTAAGTGGTTTAAAAAATACATAAAAATCAATGTTTGTCATTCCTATTATATGTTAAGTGCAACAGATCATCTGTCATCATCATCTTCGTGCCCTTATCCCCTATTTATTAGGAGTCGACCAAACATGTGTGCTTTACCATTCATCTCTGAATACAGTTATCTCAACATTCACTCCCTTCCTAGCCATACCATCTTTCACCCAGTCCATCCATCCCCTCTTAAGTCTTCCTCTCCCCTTTTAGCCATCCTTAATGTTAATTATAATGTCCGAACTAGGCCTACCTACAGATTATTCGATTGTGATAAAACTTTGTCAACTTATAGTTCACAGTTGTAAGAAGTTTATAGTTACATACAATATTGTATAGTTTTAGTGTCGTAACATACAAAAGGATGACAGATACGTTTTTTGTATTGTTTTTTTTTTCTTACGAAGCCGGAACGTTCACTAATAATTATTATATAATAATATTAATACCTACCATGTCTGACGTTCTGTTATGAACAACATATTTATTCTCAAACTCATAAAAACTACTAAAATAAACTAATATTATAATCATAAATTAATACATTCAACCTCTTAATTAAGGTTTTTACAAGTAACTAACTTTCCACCCGCGGCTCTGCCTGCACTGATGTCCGTTATCGTGACTTTTGCTCATATCGTCGGTCGAATCACGAAAGGGCGCAACCAACAAAATTTCGGATTTTGAGTTATTTACACCATTGAATTCTAGGTGTCAAGTTTTATCATGTCACGAAAAGGCGTAACCAAAATCGCAGTATTTAATGACTTATGAGTAGTCGCGAAGGGCCCTATCTACTATTCCTTTAATTTAAATCATCACGAATAGGCGTAGCATCAGATACGCCTGTACATGTATAGTTATATTTTTTCACGAAGAGGCGTAACGTAATTTGGCGCGAATGAAACTAGGACCTGTCAAAACTTGTTCATTGTCATTCATTCACTGTGCAATTTGTTAGCAGCAAAGTTTGTTTTTATGGCGTAAAATAATTAATTTCTTTGTTTAATGTGAATAAAACCGCAGATAAATAGTTACTTGCAAGTGTTCTTTGCACAAATCACAAGGTAAGTTAATAGTCAAAGTAAATTGTTTATATTTCAAGCAGATTAGTCCTAAATCTGCATTTTATTAGGTTAGTTTGTTCTAAACATTTTGTTTTATTAGCTACACAAAATATATACTTAGATATATTGGTAAAGTTTGACTATTCTTAAGTTACTTATAGTGAGATTTGAAAATAAATTGGTTATTTTAATAATACATTTATTGTTCCTTACAGATACGAACTGCATTTCTTCCCGAAGGATACTTTTCGTAATTAATGATGGATGTATTAGTTACGTGGAAAGATGGAACTCAAAATGTAGTCAGTTCACGAGAATTGTTGCCTATTAAAAAACGTGACAAGATAACTCTTGGGACAAAAGTGAAAATGTGGTATGGGCGAAGATGGTGGTATGGTACAGTAACCGTTATAGAAGCATTGGAATCATCATCTGAAGAAGAACCACTATCATCTTATGACCCTAAGGTACGTGCAAAAAATTGCTGTGAATACATCAATTGCCATAACCCCATTTTGACAACTTGTGCTGAATGTACTGCTTTCTTGTGCACTGAACATTACGAAAATGGAGCTTGCTGTTCTAATCATGTGGTTGATACGACATCAACACCAGACATTGAGCACGACAATTCTTTCAGTAATTTGGAACAGAATCTTTTTGATACAACCATCGAAGATACTTTTACTAGCTCAAGACATGAATACCAGAAATTCTGTGAGTATTCTATATGTACGGAAGAGGTTTTTAGTGCTTGCCATCGGTGTTTGTGTCTGCTTTGCTATAACCATTTTATCAATGATTGCTCTAACTGTGAATATCATCAAACCTCAAAACCTGCCATGATAATAACAAACACTGCTACATTTGAACCTAAACAAAATGACATAGAACAGACTTGTGAATTTGCTTACTGCACTAACCCGATTTTAGCTACGTGCTTCGAATGCTCCTGTTTATTGTGTGATATTCATTTTGAGATACAATCATGTGCTGATCATGCTAAAAATAAAAGCCAGTTGAATTACCCGTCTGCTGATTTAGAAATTTATATGGAAAGTATTTCAAATGATTCTGATGCAACCGTTGTTTTATCTGACTCTCGCGATCCATCGCCCAGTATTATAAGACAATATGAACAACAACAAGGTTTTTTAGCTCCCGAAGACTTTGTAGTAGATGGCGCTCCAAGAGAAGGTGAAATATCAAAACCAGTTAGAAAAAACAAATACAAGGAAGCCAAATTTTTGCGACACTCTGGTAAAGAATATATTTCACCATATACCAAAAAAGTTGTGCCTGGAAAGAAGGTTGGCTCTTCATGCAACTTAGAAAACTGCACAAAACAAGGCATGTATTGTTATCGTTTTGATGGAAGTGACCGGGAAAATATATTTATGGATTTCTATTCCTTAGCAAATCTAACTTTGCAAAGAGAATATATCACACGATTTGTGGAAAAAAAACCGGTAGCACGTAAGACTACCGCAACAGAATCTCGGCGTCACTTTACTAATTGCTTTTACTTGCCACTGAACGGTAACAGGGAGAAGGTATGCAAAAAAATGTTTTTGCATACTTTGGGTATTTCAGAGAAGACTTTCCGTACGTCTATGTCAAAGTTACAACCCACCGGAATTTTAGAAAAAGAAAAACGAGGAGGAAGGCAAGAAGTCTATCGAGAAAGGGATACTCAGATGCGAGCACTCATTACTGAGCATATTAATAGATTTCCGCGTGTGGAGTCCCATTATTGTAGAAAAGACAGTAAAAAAGAATATATACACCATGATTTAACATTGAAAAAAATTTACGATATGTTTTTGCAGGAATATTATAACGAAACCGTTAGTGTGACACTTTATAGAAACGTATTCCAAAGCATGAATTTATCCTTTCACAGTCCAAAAAAGGACCAATGTAGTTTGTGTAATACATACTGGGAAGGCACCAGTGAAGTTAAAGAGAAGCTTCAAGAGAAATATGATAGACACATAAAGGAGAAAGAAGAAATACGACGAATCAAAAAAGAGTGCAAGATTCGAGCTACACAAAATACGAACATTTGTTGTGTTTCGTTTGATTTGCAACAAGTAATTTATTTGCCGCAATGTAAAGAAAGTGCCATTTTTTATAAAAGACGTTTGGCAAATTATAACTTTACGATTTATGATCTAAACTCCAAAGACTGTGTATGCAACTTATGGAACGAGACGATCCGTAAGAGAGGTGCAAATGGAATGTCTACTAGTGTTCATTATTTCTTAACAAATTGTGATAGGATGGGAGTGAAAGAAGTGTTCATGTTCAGCGACGGCTGTGTAGGCCAGAATAAGAACTCCACAATGGCGGCAATGCTTTTATATTTGATTAATAACTGTCGATCGATTGAAGAAATCAGTTTACGTTACTTCTGTTCTTTTCATGGACAAAGTGAGGGCGATTCTGCCCATAGCGCGATAGCATTTGCAATGAATAAGGTTGGAAACATTCAAGTACCCAGTCAACTGGAACCCATCATACGATTGGCACGCAAAAAGCCTTATGAGGTTAGACTTCTGAATTATGATGATTTCAAAAATTTCAAAGACCTCGCATCAAAACTGAAGTTGCTACAGTTGAAAAAGGGAGATGACCAAACTGGTGAGTCATTTAAGTGGACAGATGTCATGGAGTTTAGAGTATTGAGAAACCAACCTACTACACTGTTCTTTAAAACTAGTCACATGGAAACACAGTACAAATCTATATCACTGAAACGAAGTAATGTACATTGGTTGAGGACAAACGTCGAACAGTTAAACCACTCTTTAAAAAACATTTCCAAAGAGAAGTATAATGACCTTATGAAAATGTGCAGCGGAGATACACCGATAATAAGGAATCGAGAACATGTTTTTTACTACGAAAACTTACCCCACGATTGAAGATTATTTGAGTACAAAATAATTTAACTTTAATTAATGAGTATAAGAATTACTACTTATTTTGATTGGTTTTTCGACCCTTTTTTATTACTTCATGTACGAGTATTTTTCAGATTATTATATTACAAAATAAGATTAAACTTCAGTATACTTACCTGTTTTTTATTTAATTTATACCCAAGATACCGGGCGTAAATGAAATAAATGATTTTAATTGAACATCACAAAGGGGCGTAAGTGAAACTTTTAATAAAAAAAATCGAATATCTCCACAGCCAACTATTTTACACAAAAAAGTAAATTAAATATATAAACTGTATTAACCATTAATCAAAACGAGTATTCTATAAACCTTATATAGGAATTAAGCAAAATGTTACGACGGCTAATAGTTGTACATTTTATTAAAAATCGCTCTCCTGAAAAATTTCATAAAACTCAGATAGGCCCTTTCGTGATTCGACCGACGATATCTCCAGTTCTACTCTATAGATTCTGATCAAACAAACGTACGATTTTAAGTCTGACTAAGACCTTTCTAAAAATACCTATCACATCCTGTTTAGTACTTTTATCGTCCATCGGTATCAAACAGACAAAAATTCCAAAAAAATATTTTCGTGTTCAGTATCGTTAATATCTGTGCATAACAATATTTATTGTAACAATATATAGTAAATAAGTACTTTTTTTTTCTTTCCTTACTTACTCATACATACGCCTCTAAACCAAACCTCTATGACATGACAACTTACCTCTGTGTATATAAGATAGTAATCCACTCACTCACACACTTAAGGACGTTAGCACACCGTACGCGCGGGCACCTCGGCATCGGCCGGTTTGGTAACTGAACGAACACCGTGCGCGTGGGGCGGGGTGACTACCCATTCAGCTTCAGACTTCAGCCTCTGTTTAAAATTAATTTATTTAAATAATTGGACAAAAGCTTTGGTTTACCTATCCTACTTTTAGAAGTATGAAAGTTTGTGAAAATATTTATGCTCGTCATCGATAAAACGGTGTAAGCGAACTGGGAAATTTGGGACATGGGTTGATTTTAATCGGTATAACATAAATAGGTAGTAATCTCATGGTATTTTTTTTTTAAATTACAGTAATTGAAATAAAATTATATTTTAGCGGATTGTACCGTGATTCATTTGTTAGATATTATTTTATTAAGTATTGACACTTTTCCCGACGTTTTGGCTACTTTTCTGCAGCCATGGTCTCGAGGTACCTTAAAATTGCAGTTCTCACATAGTTTGAAGTGTGAGTTATCTCAAAGTAACCAAACTATGTTGAATTGTTGGTGTTACTTGCGTAAAACGAGCTCACCGTTAAAAGTGGTTTTCTTTCAATGAGTGATATTTGCGATACTGGCGAAAGTATCGTAAACAGTAGATACTTAACCTCGAAACTAAATAACCTTCTTCAACCGTTATAGGTACCATTCGTCTTGTGAAATAGCAAATAAGACAGACAGTAACTTAAGACGCACTCCACTCTATCCGTCCCCTAAGGGATACTGCACAACTTGCTATCCCGCTACGATCCTCAGGGAACCCTACATAAGATACTGGTAGTTTGACTAAAATAAGTACTGTACTACTCGAAGGGTTTATAAATAAAACTCTAAAACAGTATCTACTTGATACTCTCGGCAGGCAGTTTACGCGAATATTATTCGTTGAAATAAAATGTCTTGGAGCCCGACGTTCCCGCCACTGCATCAGCAGAAATGGTAGTTTTGGTAGTTTTTATATAGTTTTTCAGTACGCCGTTTATATAAATATACATCCGAAACTACAGGATTGCAAGAAACACGGACGACAAACATAGCATTTAGTTACCAGGAAGTTAGGTTTCTCAGATATCTTTGGGTACGGTTTAGGCCGAACGAAGTGAGATTGATGAGCAGCTGTCTTTGAGATTGATTACAGATAAATACCAATGTCTCGTACCAATGGATCGTAATTTAAGATTTAAGTTTTATTTTCTTTTATTACTCTTAAGGCTTAATGATGTTTTAAGATTTTTACAATCTTCTCAAACACTGTCTAACTTCGAAATATCATCCTTATAATTTTTAGGTGATATAGTGGTAGGACCTTTGACTTCTTAACTGCTGATCGCACTACAAGCTATACAGAGCTTGGAAGACCGAAGGCTATTCCTGCTTTGTCTTCTACACTGACGGCACAGAAACTCTCTGTGTTTACAGGGCCGGCATCACGAGTGTGACTGACCTGGTGTTGCACACGTCCATAGGCCACGGTAACCACTTTCCATCAGATAGAACGTGTGCTTGTCTGCCGAACAATAGTATAAAAGAAAAATATATACTTTGGACACAGACCACAGTATAACAATTCGTTAGACTGTGCTTTGGGTATAGATATCAATGTGTACATTGTTTTATTTATCATATTTGTTTTGTTCAAAATGCATAAAGCGTCTTTAATTTTTATCTCAGCTTTGTCTGCAACCAGACAAATAGGTGTGAACCGTATAATAGTTATAGTTATAGCCGTTTCACAATCGCATATTGTTATTGAATCATGTCACATCTCGAAAGAAAATAAACTTTCCCTCTTGCGAAATAGTATGCAAACTACCTCTTCTTGCTAAGTCAGAGTACATTGTTCTTCAGCCTAGCGTTAATTCCAGTCACATCCGGAGCTTTAAAATTGGAGTCTGGTGTCAGCTTTTACTAGTCTAACTGCGGATTTGGCTAAACTTCAAAATTTTCCCTGAAACGACTGAGCATTGCAGTTAGACCAGTTGTTGGATTTTTGAGTGCTCCAACTAGCCGTAAAAACTGCCATAAATGTTCGTATGGCTACTGGGACAGACGGATTAACGCGCTCTCTGAGGTACGACCAGACCAATGCAAATACCCATATTAATGCATACAAATATTTACATTGAGCGGGGATCGAACCTGAAGGCTGTAGCTACATTATATTTTACTAGCTTTCGCCCACACACACACACACATACTTTCACATTTATAATATTAGTAAGTATATAGATGAATGACCTTTACACCCCGGTTACCGTTTATCACAAGGTGTTGTGCGTTTAATTGCTACCTTTATGGTGTAGTAAAAAGGATAATATACCCATTTATGACGTCATACATTGTGACGACACATGTTATCATTACACCAGAGTTCTGCGGCAGGTGGGGAACCTGTTCTTGAATATTTTATTTTGTTCGCATTATCGCAAGCTGGAGCACTGCGTACATCATTGTTGGCGTAATATACTCATGAATTTATATCCTTAAGGGGTAGACAGAAGTGTGATAGCATCCACATTTTGCAAATTGTCTTTAGTCTCACTTTTAGCGAGTGAGCTTTTTGAATTCCTGGTTGCTAGCGAGTATTTTGTTTCTCTTTCTCTTCGGAGTCCGAGATTTGCTTATTTCTTTTCTTATGATTTTTTGAAGTGAAAACTTCTTTAGCGGCGTTGGATGGGTAAAAATTGTTAAACTCGCGCGTCAGGATCGCTTGACCTTTGGACCGTAACCGACGACTGACGTCATAAAATATTAGCTATAGACTGTCCATTTTACAATATACGATGAATAGCTTCGCAGCATAGCGGTAAACGCTTCGACTGTAAGTCCTTATGGTTTCAGATAGTACCGGGTTCAAACCTGGCCTTCTGACACTTTTTGTGATTATTTTTTCTTTTTGTAATTTATTACTTTTTGTGAATATTTTATCTTTTTGTAATTTATTAATTTCTTCTGATAGAAAATTAGCAGAAAATTAGTGATAGAGTCTATGACTGGCGCTGTATTATAGGTATGGTATGGTATGTTTTTTATCTTTTTCTATGTATATAACGAAGAAAGAAAGAAAGAAAAAGTTTTCACTTCTGTCGGCACTCCCGGAGTGCAGCCCGTCTTTTTTTATACCACTGAGGAGTGTGGGAGTGGAAAGTGGTTACCGTGGCCTATGGACGTGTGCAACACCAGGGGAGTCATACTCGTGCTGCCGACCCTGTAAACACAGAGAGTTTCTGTGCCGACAGTGTAGAAGACAAAGCAGGAATAGCCTTTAATCTTCCCACTTACAGCACAAAAACTCTCCAGTGAGCTCTAAAGACTTTTATAGGAGCGACTACTATCAGACCTCATAACCCTTAGAGAAAAGCTTGCATCAGTCTCGTTCATCAATCAGTAGGCGTGACGGTTACCAAGTGAGGGTAGCTTGGCTCTGAAGATATTGGAGAGGCTCCAAACACTCCTGACTATAATATGTGCACTACCCAATGAAAATACTCCTATCTCTTAATAACTCCGTGTGACTCCCACGAAAAGAGACGATGTGACGTGTTTATTCTATTTCTGCGGAAATCCCACAACCTTGACAATGTTTTTGAAGATTATTTTTACTTTTCATTGACATAATAATGTTATTCAAATACTCGAGTATTTAAATAGCATTTTTATCTACCAACGATTCAATCAATTAGCATATTGCATCTGCTGGTCATAGACTTCTCCAAATGTGCATAATTTCTGCTGGTAGTGTTAGATTCCGGGTCAGTATTTATATACATAAATATTTATATAAGTAAGGGTCAATCACACTGTCGATGACGATATCAATGTTCGACCTAGTAGTCGGACTTTTTGAGGCTTGAACTACCCGTTACTAATGCCACGGACATTCGCAAGGCAACCGAGACAGATGGCTTAACGTGTTCTCCGCGGCAAGAGCAACTAACATCCAACTAATATTTATAAATGTGAAAGTTTGTTTGAAAGGCTAAACGGATCTGGCCAAAATCTGGTACCAGAATAGATTAAAGCCTGGAAAAATAAATATCCCGGGAACAGGTTCTTATGGGTAGCGGTAACAGAATCAAACTATAACGCGGGTGGAGCCACTGGTATCAACTAATAACGTAATATTATTTATCCTCCGGCACTAAAAGCTATTAATATTATTTGTTTGAAGTGGAACATAAATTCCATTTGCCATAAAAACGAGTAAACATTTATACATATTTATAGGTCAATAATCGTGTCCCATTTCATTAAATTGACTCTCACTGCCGTGGGAGGAAGTGTATACTTTCTTTTAGTTTTATTTATTATCGTGAAACGGCATATCTAAGTTATAATAATATGTTTTTAATATATTTTCTTATTTTGTACGTTTATAAACACGTAATTGACTGATCAAAGCTCAGTCTGAATTACAATTATTTATCTTTCGTCGTCGTCATCCGTATGGTGACGGAGAAAGAATACAAGTATCACCACCCCATCTCATTCGGAGGGTGTCGTAAGAGGCGACTAAGAGCAGGATAATTCGAAGCAAAAGGCTGTACCAACCCGCCTAGGCAGCGTAGACAACAGTAGAACAATGGCTCCTAACATTGGGAGAGGCCTATGTCCAGCGTCGGACTGCAAAAGATTGATTAATATCGTCAGTGGTTCCTCTAAAAGATCTTCGGAGTTAAGTCTATCTCACTAGCAAGTTGACCTACTGACTGAAGGACGACTCCTCTTTGGGTTGAGGATCATCAATGTCGTTAAAATACTAAAGACGCAGAACGACCTCCACCCCCCATGAGCGCAGGCCTGAGGGTGACGGGTAGAGCTACCTGTCACTCTAGCAGAAGCAGGCCACGGCGGCAGCGCGCGCCTCCCCATACCGGGGATTAGTTAGGGACCGCGTAGTCCGCCCTCCCGAAGAGGCCTAACACAACGACCTACAGACGGCGTTCGGTTAAGTCGGTTCGAGTCCAACATATCTCCCGCTCTGGCTCCGGAGGGGGAGGTTATTAGGGAGCCTACGTGAAAAAGTGACAAGCAATTATTCACGGCTTTCGAATTCATAGCTACAGAAGCGTCATACAAAATATATTTGACCAAAAAAAATCAACTCAGTTCGTTAGTGAATACCTCTAAAAACGTAGCCAGTAGGTATTATACACATAGGTAAATAATTAATTTTAACACCTATCTGTCTGTACTTCTTTTTTGTAATGTCAGTTTTTATTGTAGGAGTTTCATTCAGGATTCAGATGCAAGCGTAGCTAAACTAGCTTATGTGATGAGTTCTAAATTGTAAATATATACATAAATTATACATAGAAACACCCAATGCGAATATTCATATTCATGCATAGGTACAAATGGCGGACCCTGAGTTGCGAGTTCACCTTGGCTCAGGTGCAATCACGAAAATACTTCTTCATGATGATGCATACAAATATTTACACTGAATGGGAATCGAACTGGAATCTCACAAAGGCTGTCACCAAGCTATCGAGCTATCTGTATGACAACTACCAAAAGTAGTCCAGTTTTGATCATCATCACAATTAGTTTTTTTTATGTGTGGGAAATCCCCACAGATACCTCTCCCTCCCCCTCCTCCGGAGCCGGAGAGGGAGGTTCTGTTGGACTCGAAACGACTAAACTTTGTGCTAGGCCGAATGTGAGGTTGTCATCGACATATCCTCGCACCCCGGCTGACCCAGGGCCATCCTTCTCGGTCTGGCCCTCCTCCGGAGGGGTCTATAAAGTTAGTCTAGTAGTAGATATATATACATAGAAGGAACCATAGCGTAGATTGTTAAATAATCAAACGATAAAACAATTTCCGCAAAGCAATTTGATAAAGTAACAAATACATTTCAATTTGCATTGAAATATAATATTGTGAAAATTACAGGCTCGTTTGTCTTTATTAGGGGGTGATTGATGACCGCTGGAGCCCAGCCCACGCGACTATGGCCCGTTCGTGTCACATGAATTACATAAAAATGTTAAGTATTTGTTGTATAATGTATATTTTGTTTATATTGCTAACGAAAAGAGCACATACGGAGGGCTATTTGATTAGGTTGTTATAAATGTAATACTATTGGTTTATGAGTGTTGCCATTGATAGCGGAGTTAGTAGGTGAGAAACGAGGAATATTGTAGTAATATTGAATATAGTGACTAGCCGTCATGATATTGGTAAATAGTTACTGGTGCTTATGTAATAGTGAATTATTGTCTACAGAAGAGAACTAGAGGTTGAGAGGTAAGCGTACAAGTGGTAGTTATGTAAAGTGTAAGTTTTTCTAAGAGGTAGGTCACGACGGCATTTCCGTCAATTGAGCAGTCCGACTGGGGAAGTACCTCCACCCTTCAGAATACTGCGGCCATGATAACCTTGTGTTGTGTTCCCGGTAGTGAGTAGGGTAGCCAGTGCTCACTGGAGAGTTTTTGTGCTGTCAGTGGCCACCAAAGGCTATTCCTGCTTTGTGTTCTACACTGACAGCACAGAAGCTCTGTATTTGCAGGGTTGCCAGCACGAGTGTGACTCTCCTGGTGTTGCACACGTCCATTGGCCACGGTAATCACTTTCCATCAGGTGGACCGTGTACTTGTGAAATTGATATCAATGCATAGGAGTGGATTTACTGGGTAGAACTGTGATTTAATTATTGACTTTTATTATATCACTAGCTTTTGCCCGCGGCCCCGCCCGCGTGGATGTCGGTTATCGCGACCAAACATAGCCTATGTCCTATCTCAAGGTCTAATCTACATCTATACCAAATTTCATCAAAATCGGTTCAGTGGTTTAGGCGTGAAAGCGTAACATACAGACAGACAGACAGACAGACAGACAGACAGAGTTACTTTCGCATTTATAATATGAAGTATGGATCAGTGACTTCGAAATTAAAGAGGTTTTCTATAGAATGTAGGTAGGTACTCCCTCATTTCAAGGGCTCATTTTCAGTGAATTCCTAAGTTGAGGAAATACAAAATGTTTTTAAGGGTTTCTCAGACATGCTGGGGAAGTGGCTGTAACCATGCTCTCTATAAAGTGGGGAGATATATAGATGTTAGAAGTGGATTCACATTAGTCAGTGTGAACACTGCGACACTCCTACGGGTCGGACTCGCAACCTAATAAGCTCAAGTCCGAATCTGGAACCTTTAACAAACCTTTTCTTCACTTTCAACGGAAAAACTTAAACTACGTACAAAATACGACCGTCCACCCCAAAAGTGCTCTGAAATTCTAAGTTAATCCAAGTCAATTCACAAGATGGATGACCGTTCAGACAAAAGGATTGTCTCATGCATTACTTTCACAAAATATTAACATTTTACATTTACGTGACGCTATTTGCATTCCATATTTACAACAATATGACATACAAACATGATTTATGGAAAGCCGGGTCGGCTTACTAATGTGTGTGGGGGGAACAGAGGGTATTCAATTTTGTATTATTTTAAAATTTATATAATACTACCCGATCCACCCCGGCTTCACTCGTGGCATACGTCGAAACCTCGTATCCACCCCTTTAAATCATATATGCCCACAATTTATTTATTTTTAAAAACGTATAGAAATCTGCCGGATTTGTGCACAATTATGATTGCTGCCCCGCGCTCTTCAATAGTAGCGTGATGGTATAACCTATAACCTCTTGATAAACGAGTTAGTCAACACAAAAATTGATGCAGTCATTCGTTTATAGACTAGTGGCCGCCCGCTACTTCGTACGCGTGAAGTGAGTGTAGTTTTAACCTCCAAAAGGGAGTCGATTTCTAAGGATACATATTATTAGTACACCTCTGCACTATCTACAGAGCATACATTTTAAATTTCAAGTCTCTTACTTCAAAAACGTAAGTCTTTCATGCTCCTTCCTTTCGGGGTGGTGGTCCAACTACTTTGTCCAATCAGTTGGACCACGGGCCTTCAATAGGAGTGGTGGTCCAACGAAAAAAATAGTTGGACTATGGCACCTTATCTTTGACCCGTGGTCCAACAGATTAAAATTTGACTGTTTAACGGTTACAATTAATAATGTCATTAAAGACAATTTCTTCAGATATATTATGTACATACCTACTTCAAAAGTATCAAATAGAGTAGGTATTGCAGAAAGTCCCGGTCAGAAAAAAAAATTATATTCGGATAGCACATACAACTACTATTTGTTTTTTACTACCTCACACCAAACCTGTATGCCCCATGGTTATGTTGCTACAAGGTGGCTAAAGTACCATAAAATATAATGTTGTTTTATAGCATTTCAACTTTCTCCTACTTTCAACCCCCATTTTACCCCTTTAAGGTCAGAGTTTCATAAAATCCGTTCTTAGCAGATGTCTTTACCCTATAAGGAACCTACCTGCAAAATTTCAAGTTTGTAGGTGTTACAGTTTTTGAGATTTCGGGATTATTGAGTAGTATTTCGTTTTTATACATTATCATATCAGCCGCACATAGTCCACTGTTGAACATAGGCCTCACCTGTGGACTTTCAGAACGACCGATTTAAATTAGCCCAGTTTTTATACATATAGTATTGCCCTAAATATTGTCACGCAGAAAAAAAAAATTGCAAATAATATTAATTACCTTTACAGAGTGTTAGTTTAATACATAAATATAAAACAAACAAAAGCTTATTCGAAGTGGTCACCATTGGTTGCAATACATTCTTTTAAACGTTGAGGCCAGTTATCAATAGAAGCACGCACTATTTCCTTGGGAAAATTCTTCACTGCCAATCGTATAGATTGTTTTAGGGACTCCAAATTATCATGGCATTTAGAGCAAGCCGTACTTCTAAAACTGACCATAAATCATAATCCAGCAGATTAAGATCGGGACTAGACGACGGCCAGTCTTCAGCTCTGATGAAGTCCGAAACGTTTACTTCCAACCAAGACTGCGTGGACCGAGCTTTATGACCCGGCGCCGAGTCTTGATGCATGGACAATACTTGGTTATTAACCATGGTGATGTAAAGGCGCTTAACTACTTTCTCAAGAATGGTATCTTGATACACTTGTGCCGATGTTTTGATACCTTTTGCACAAAAATATGGCTCAGTCACTCCTTCATAGATAACACCCCACCAAACCATCACTGAAGTCGGATAATGCCCACGTTGCACTCTGTCGACTGATTGGGAAGCTTCCTTAGAGCTTTGAGTATAAATACGGTCATTTTGTTTGTTAAAATGTTGCTCAATTGTAAAGATTTTCTCATCCGTAAACAATTTTTTTCTGTGACCTCCCTTGGCGTACCGCTTCAGTAGTTGTTTCGATTTTACCAACCTATTCCTTTTTTAAATTATCTGTTAAAAAATGACCAGTGCGTCTCTTATAGGCTGCAAGTCCTAAGTCATCTTTTAAAATATTTATTTCGGTTCTGGGTGCTATTTTCATCACTCGAGATAAAATCTTTTGCTTTCGGATAGGATTTCTACAAATTCTTTCCCTTACTGCTTTGGCCACCTTTTTCGTACGAACACTACGTGGAAGGCCAGATCTGTTTCTGTCACAAACAGAGGAGGTCTCATTGTACCTATTAATAGCCCGGTACACAAACATTTGACTAATAGAGTATGGAGAGTTTTAAAAATTGCAATTGACTCCATACCAACTTTGTGTAATGCAATCACAGTGATTCGATTCCCTTTATCACCCCACTCCATTTTAATATCGCAAAATATTGTACAATGTATTGGCGCCAAAATTAGAAAACTCAATGAACAATCGTATAAAAATGACAAATTCGAAATTCAAATGTAATATCTTTCATATTTTTAATTGTAAGAGTATTTATGGCCAGACTATGTACCTATATATAGATTAAACCAATAAAGGAACGAGGCACTATTATCACACAACTGTTTTTCTACTCTTCTCATTTCCTACACTAGATTAATGATACAGCTGATGAGGTCCACCCATTCACTTTCGTTCCCAACTCCCAGGTCGTTCACAAACAATACTATTAACTGTGGGAACTTGCTCAGGTACGGTGAAGTAATTTAATTATATTACGTTCCAGCTCAACGTTGAACTTAGTTTTCTGTTTGCCTGGAGGCTAACTGAGTTTATCTACGTATTTACACTACAAACTTGAGTTCACTGAAGATATACACATGATGAAAATGACAACAATTTAAGATCTTCCAATAGATTGTATGAGATGTAAATTATAGTCTGGAAATCCACTTTTATCCCAGAAAAAGTTCCCTGTGCGTCACGGGCACGGAAATATATAAAACACAATCTATACATAATATATAAAACACAATATAACATAATATATAGTAAATATACCTATGGAGGTATATACTTACTGCCAGCAAGGGATGACGTTAGCCGGACGGGTAATCTGTCCTCTGGTGGTGGTCATTTCACCCATAACACCAAGTATAACTTATACTTCTAATGTGAAGTCCAGAAAAATGGATCGAGCCAAACTCGAGAACATATCGACAATTTCGGCTTTCTTTTCATATGTCCGTTAAATTCCATGGAAGGTTTATTTTTATTTATTTATTTTACTTATCAACTACCATTATTAAATTAAAATTAAATTAAATTATCTTTATTGGAACCATAGAAAACAGAAATAATAACATAATAGTGTGATAGTGTCTACATTAGTTTAGAACTGTGTCGCAGACACTAACGCCACCTCCAGGCCGAACTGGGCACCAGAGTTCCATCACAAAAATGAGTGCAATAGGTATACATAAGAAGAGTGAGAAAAATAAAATACATTTAAATGGCTTAGAACAAACATAACTTAAAATACAAATTCAGAAGTCTATATTATGTTGGTGTGTGTGCATATGTGTATCAGAGGGTGTGTTCTGTGTGTAAGTAGTGAAGTATGAGGTTATGAGGTGTAGGTATGTGTAGGTTTCAGTGTATGTAAGGTTGTGTGACTTGTGTAAAGTAGTGAATATTTGAGGTGTGTGAAAGCTATTCATATAGAAATGGTTGAGCCACATCTTCCAGCTCATCATAGTTAAGCGTTTGCAGCCATTTCTCAGTGACCTGTTTGCATGCCCTCAATGTAAGAGGATAAATATTCAAAATTTTGTTGACTCTGTTGTATAGAATGGAGCCAACGTAATGATACTGGCGCTTGAGAACTGCAAGTCTAGCTAATTCGATATGGCAGACCCTGTCTGACCTACGAGTTCTTGTGGTGAATTCATAATCAAACGGTAATTCTGAGTGTTTGCGCAATATGGTACTTAGTACAAATGCCTGTCTCAGGGTAGGAACCTCACAGAGAGCATATAGTTCGCTAGTAGGAAAACGAATAGGTTTGCGTGTCATGACCTTCAGTACTGCCCGCTGCGCCCGCTCCAAGGACAGCATTTGGGTCTTTAAAGCCCCACCCCAAACAGTAACACAGTAGGTTAGTATAGAATGGGCGAGGGCAAAGTAAACCATTTTCAAAGTTGGTAGGTCGGCAGCTGTCCTTAATTACAGGCTGTCCCTAAAATGTAAATATAAAAATACGTTTCCAATTCTCATTGGTCACAGGAACGGGAACAATTCTACGCAAGGGAATTGGGAAACAGGGCAGAATTCCACGCGGAGAATTGTGAAACAAGGAAGAATTTCACGCAAGGAATTGGGAAACAAAGAAGAATACATCAGCCAGTTAGAGTAGCAGCATATAATAGATTTTAGCTTTGTGTATTGCAGTAACATAATCAAAAAGTATCAAGCTTTAGGGACACTTGCAACACCAAGCGAATATGTATATGTATATTCCTTGTATAAATGTACTAGCAAAACTATAACGTGATTCAAAAAACGGTAAAGCGCCATCTTTCAATCGAGCACTAGAGTACTATAAATCAGTCACCACAGTTTTCGGGTTCGATGAATGCGTAGTGCAAATATTTGTGTGAATGAACAATCTCGGCACGAGTTAGATGTTTGTATCTATCATGAACAAAAAAGTATCTAAGTATGTTTAATCTTTGCTTGGATTGAATGTTTCTATGTGTAAGTATAATATTTAAAAAAAGACGGGTTGCACTCCGGGAGTGCCGGCAGAAGTTAAACCTTTTTCTTTCTTTGTTTCTTCGTTATACATATATAGAGAAAAAGATAAAAAGAACATACCATATCATACCATACCTATAATATAGCGCCAATCATAGAACCTATCACTAATTTTCTACTAATTTTCTGTCAAAAGAAATTAATAAATTACAAACAGAAACAAATTACAAACAAAAAAAAATAATCACAAAAAGTAATAAATTAGATACAAAAAGAAAAATAATCACAAAAAGTGTCAGAAGCCCAAGTTCGAACCCGGTACTATCTGAAACCATAAGTACCTACTTACAGTCGAAGCGCTCACGGTTAAGCTACGGAGTTCCTTACCATATTTTGCAAAATAAACAGTCTATACCTAATGTCAAGTGGTCCTGACGCGCGAGTTTAACAATTTTTACCCATCCAACGCCGCTAAAGAAGTTTTCACTTCAAAAACTCGTCTAAATAGTGCATAATCATATTTACTGTGGGAGCGAATGGTATCAGAACTCCAACCCAGCGCCAGAACCCCATCTATTAATCTGCAGGTGAACTGGTTTATGGCTTGCACGTGAGTTTGGCTTCTGCCAAAGACCTTGGTGCTGTATACACGGTAAACACCTATCTTATGCACGACTATTTTATGAGTCTATAATCACAATATCCATTATCATAATCATATCGTTAGCAGATCTAATGTATAATTAACAGAAACAGTAGTTCCCAGACCATTTTAAAAGTGTTTTATCAAAGTTCAGTGACCCGATAGACATCTCGACACACAAACAATAGTGTCTCTCTGAGAAATCTCAGGCGGACAGCACTATCAACGTTAATTATGTTTGTTGAACGTAATTATGTTTTTAATTATATATATGCAGTTCACTTTAGAATATAAGATCTTGATTTATGACAGGTTACTTTGGTTTAAATTATTGTTTTATAGGTATTCCAATTTCTTCTTGGATGTAATGTTTACATAGTGCGAGCTGGCGTATGAGTCAGCCTGCCGAGTAGCTGCACTACAGAAATTCGCACTGTTTGGACGTCACTTACGAGTAACTCGTACGTGCGAGTAGTACAGCGACAGTAGCTCGCATCCGAGTTTCTTTTACATTTTTTTTTTGCAATCGCCTGCTCGCTAGCCAGCAAGTCGTACATCATAGCCGCTCGGTCGTCGCTTGCATTGTTTCGACGCGTTCGGCAGTAACTCGCGTCTCGCCAGTGCCAGTGAGACAGTCGTGACGTTCACTGACATCGCGGCTACTCGCAAAACTGGCCAGCGGCTATTAGATGTCGTATAAACAGCGAAGGCGAGCCGAGAAACTGGCGTACGAGTAGACAAGCCAAGTAGCTGTCTAGTGGCTAGACAGCAGCTCGCACTGTGTAAACGAGCCATTAGACGCGAGAGAAACAGAGCCAAGGCGCGCGCGAAATGGTTTGAAATTATCTGTAGTTCGTGGATTTGAGCTCCTCCGCCGCCATGGCACCCCATGCTAACCTCAAAAGACGCCTAAAAACGCTTATTGTGGATAAAGGGTACATTTGGAGACGTGACAGTGGTCAAGATATATGGTGGTAACTATACAACCTCACGTGGCTCTATACACTCCCTTGTGGCAACGAGCCAACCGCACCCGCAAAGCACTTAAAAATAATGAATAAGACTCAGGGTTCTCAAGGCTCTCAGGGTTGGAATTTAGATGGCAGAAGATTGAAATCTCTTCTTCATTCGCTATCTCTGGTTGTACTCGAAGCTTGTATTTCAGAATCGGCGTCCGCTGTCCTACCCCTTTTTCCATAATATGGATTTATTGACTTTTACGAATCTGTACTGGTGGGTATTACCATGCACGATTGCGCTAAACCCTTCATAGTAATCCAATCTTGGTTGGAAGGCGTTCAGGGTCAGCAAGTGCATAGCCGGGCAGGGGGGACTGTTGTAGCAGCACTAGTGAGACCGGTGGGTGTCACGCGGTGCTGCGACGACAATCCTCTTTTGATGAGGCCGGCAAGCAAGCATGGTACGCGTATGTAATGGTGACCCTCTTTCCTGAGACTTCGCCTTCAGTTTACCATCAGAAGAGCTGAAGTCAAATTGACTGTCCTATTAAATAAAATAAAAACAGCTTACGTCAGAGCCTTATCTCTCAATCAGCAGTACCGGCATTAATCGGAAGCGTCGGTAGCTTAGTGGATAAGGAGGCGGCCTTACGATCGAGAGGTCCCGGGTTCGAATCCTGGCCATTACACTACCGACGTGAACCCACTCCTAGCACAAGCCATTTAGCTTAGTTGGAGGGGTTAGAGGGAATATTAGTAATTCCGATAATTTAGGTTGCTAATAATCTTTAAAAAAAAAACATCATCCTTTGAACGTTTTCCCAACCTAATTTTGGCTTTACAGTTTAAATGTGATGCGGCTGTATTTCGATATTTTACGTTAAGCAACTGCCATCTGACCTCCACAGCCAATTGGTAATATCGGAGTTCTGTAGTTTTTTTTTTATACCACTCAGGTGGCAGACAAGCACACGGCCCCACCTGTTGAAAAGTATTTAAACGATTCCGACTTTAAAGGTATCCAAGTAACCATAACGACTGCCATAGATGTTCGTATAGGAACTGGGATCTATCTACCGGCATCAATATGAATATCAAATAAGTATCTATAAAGCAAACAATTTAAAAGAATACAAAATGCTACTAAAGTACGTACCTACTGAAAAACTGAGACAAAGAAACGTCTAGACACATTGGTACTAAGCCCTCGAAAGCATAGAGCAGACATGAGGTACTTATAAGAGACTTACGAGTAAGTACCAGACGTTGGGCTAAAACTATTCATCACTGTCAGCATAGTTGGAATCAGGGGTATTATTCTGGTTGACAATCAGTTTTAAACGCAGTCGTAAGTTGAGTCGACGGAGAATTTCATTTGGCTAACGTAGGAGACAGAACTGGCGTAAACCTAAAACAGAATTAAATGTATCAGCTAATAATAAGCGCATAGGTATACAACGTGAATGCAGAAGGCGGAGGATCAGGTGCAATGGTGCACATTAGGTGAGGAGGCCTCTGTTCGGCAGTGAACTGCAATATGCTAACTGAGTGGTAGTTACATAACGGTTGATCAATCCGAATGAGGAGCCAGTAGGCTTGCAAGGTGTGGCGATTTTGTTTGATTGATTAGGTAAAGTTTGCTTACAGTACCCAAAGCTGTTTCGTGAATATTTTTGCCTATATAAGGTTGCAAGCAGGTGGTTTTAACCCACTTGATGTTATGAAGTTACTGGTTGATGTCTTATCGATATAGAGGTGCTCGCGAACTCGCATACTCCTGTCCTCTGATTTCGCATTTATACGCTTGTCATGGCTTGTTTTATGGCCTTCAACCGTCAATCTGCAGGTGTAACTATCGGTTCGCAGACGAAGTTGGCTTTGAATGAAATTTTGAAGCATTTACTATGCTAACTTTTCAAATCGATTAAGATAGGAAAAAGTTAATCGCTCAGGTGGGACTCGAACCCACGATCTTTCCCTTACAGGGGGAATGCCCTAAGACGGTAGTATAGGAGAATTTGTATAGCTTCAGGTGTGGCTCGGTGGCTCAGTGGTCAGAGCATTCCCCCTGTAAGGGAAAGATCGTGGGTTCGAGTCCCACCTGAGCATTCACTTTTTCATATCTTAATCGATTTGAGAAGTTGGCTTTGTCTCTAAAGATCTTGGTGGACTCAAAGAGCATCCAGTTTTAAGTTGTTACTTAGAAAGTCATATATTCCTACTAATATTATAAACGCGAACGTTTGTAGGTATGAATGGATCATTGTTACTCCTTCACGTAAAACTACTGAATGGATTTTAATGAAACTTTACCACATTACATTTTATAACGATTACCGATATTATATCGGGCCGGCGCGGCGCCGCGGGCAAAAGCTATTGTTAATAATAGATATATATTAGAAAAAATTAAGATGTAAGATGGGACTAAAACCTGCAACCGGTCTCTTAGAGGAGAAATGGTCTGACCATTAAAAAATCTCCATTTCCAAGCGACAATATGGGTTCTTCAAGAAGGGCATTAATAGTAGATATAATAGGCCAAGGGCTGTAAGGCATCAATTGCAGCCCGAGATATTTAGGCGCACGAGCGCAGCGAGGGCGCCTATAGTTCGAGGGTGCAATTTATGCTTACACCCGAGCTAACTACTCTGCTTTACATCTCGATTGTGAGGTAAGTAGAAAAACCAGCATTACAAGAATAAAACATTTTAGTAGTTAAAATTTATAGTGAAATGAGAACAATTTTCAAATTTTAGGGACAGGTGTTTTTTTGGGGATGTTCAATTCAATTCTTGTTGACGGGCTTCTGTGTGTTGCCACAACTTGCTAATTTCAGGGTGTTGTGAAAAGTTATTCGGTATTTTGAGATTGTTGTCTTGGGTATGTTAATAATAAAAGTTTCCTACTCCCGCCTTTTTTCATCTCTTTTTTTATTTTATTTTTATTCAAAAACGAAATTGAGCTTCACCGTTCGATATTTAAAATTCATGCCTATTAAACTCTACGAAGACAAGGCTGAATAGCGAAGCGACCTCTTTTGTCATTAGGCTGAATGCATGATGTCTATTGCCAGTATGACGGTTAGATGTACGCGAACTTTTTGAAAGAGTAAAGTGTTTTGTTTTAATTACTTACCGCCCTAGGGCTTTTATAGCTACATTATTACCCTAGAGCGCTAATTGGTCACTTACAAGCCCCATTTGGGGGTAATAAGGACCTACTTACCGAACATGAGAGATGTAAAATATTCTTACAGGCTCGGCAGCACGTGTGACTTTCCTGGAGTTGCGCACGTCCATAGGCCACGGTAACCACTTTCTACCAGGTGTGTCGTAAGCTTCCCTCCACCTAAGGGGCAGTGGGGGTTACGATAGGGCGTACGAATCTAATAGCTATCAATAATAAAATTAAATAACGCGAAAACCAATGAATTTTCACATTCGAAACACAACAAGCTTAAAATTGAAATGAATTTGAATTTAGAATTCCTAACCAAACGCTGTATTTTTGAAATCAAAATGGCCAGTACGATAAAACGCCAATTTCATATATAAGGACCTAATATAATAACCTCAGCAGTTAAAATTAAACCGCAAAATTGTAACACATCAAACTTTTTAAACTTACATTAATCTGTATGAAACTCAAAACTCTTATACCACTGAAAAGACGCAACAGGCAGCTCTTATTCTCATATTTGTTTACCTACTACTAACCACTATTCAAACATACTTACATAACAAAAATAGTTCCATACGACAAACGTTCCTCCAGGAAAATGTCCCCATTATCGTTACCCAAACGCGTGTTTGTCTTACCCCCTCTCACAGCTATCTGATTGTGATGTTATCATCACGCTATTTGTCGCTAGGGGTAGGTAATAAACTGTAGTTATCTAGCACTTGTTGCGGTGCTTGTTGCAGGATTCTCTCTGTATGGAATAGAGGTTGTTAGTTATAGTTTAATATTACGTCAGAGTGCAGATTAGCAAGGTATTTTGCAGTTTACCTGGCTGAGTCAGTTAAAGTGAAAAAAAATTATTGAGTTCTTACAAAAACTAGGTAACTCTGCACTAGGTAGGCTCTGCAGACTACCTAGGTAATGTAGACTAACGGCCACACCAACTAATCTGCAGATTACGGTAAGATACCGTCTTATTATGTCATGTCCTATCAGTAACACACCACCTTTTCAAAATTGAACTTGGTTTTCTGGAAATTGAATTGAATAAAAGAGACCTTCTCATTCCGTATAATCTGTCAGAAAAATTCATATTTAGAACCATAGGGCGTTTTCGTCATAGTTTAAAATTAGAATTAATTTTGTTTTGGATTATATGGGAATGGCTACCATTTGATCTCCCGAACCCGTGAGGAAATCCTGCACCAGTGGTCAATTAGCAGGCGCTCAGGATTCTAGGTACGTTTGACCTGGCCCTTGAAGACCTGGGTGGGTTACATCGCCCATATATTATCATGTAAGTAAATATATACAAATGATTTTCTAATTATCGAAATAAAATCACTTTTTAACGGATTCTAATCTAATGAGTGATATTCACGTAGTGAGTGATATTCAGACAAGATTTTTAAATAATTAACAAAAATAGCTTAGTGGTTAAGGGGTCGGCCTTACGATCGAGAGGTCCCGGGTTCGAATCCTGGCCATTACACTACCGACGTGAACCCAGTCCTAGCACAAGCAATTTAGCTTAGTTGGAGGGGTTAGAGGGAATATTATTAATTTCGATAATTTCGGTTGCTAATATTCTTTAAAAAAAATATATATAATAAATTTAAAAGCCAAAGTAGGTACTGATTTAACAGGTCTTCTAGAAAATTGAAAGCTTAGATAAAGGTCATCTTATGTAAAAAGCATACTATAGGACAAATGATTATCTTAAAACGTCTGACTTGAGCATGGTGCAGGCACCTCCAAAATGCTGTACTTTTTTGTCATTATAAAGTTTTTATTTATATACTTTTATTAAGAAACGAGACAAATGTAGATTCGTCCACTTTTACCCTTAATATAAATATTGTATAAGACGTCTTAAAAATTGTCGCAGTGGAGTTTGTTGCACCGTTTCTTCTCCATCAGCACCTTGGAAGCTGTGATAAACTTAGGTTAAGTTGAATTTATTATAGACGTCAAAAAGAAGCAACTATGTTGTTCTGGATTGAATAAAAAGCTTTGACTTCGAAAAGTAATCTTTCAAAGCTCAAATAGCTCATGTCGGTTTTTAAGGAACAACTAGTAAGATCAGGTCAGCCTCTTGAGAATCGTCCATTCATCTACGTCACTCTATATAGATAATTACTGAAAGGTACCAAGGCCTTTTTACTTTGTCAAGGACACTGAAAGTCTTGCGGAAGATAGTTGAACAATACATTAGCGTTTCTAATGCTTTTTTTATTCAACTGCAGTGAAGCCAAAAAAGGAGGGTCATATATTTGACCGTTGGATATGTCTCACTCTATATCCCTTCATAACTATTAAACCGGACTATTAATAAGGACGATAATTCCCAGAATTGTCATAGTTGATGAACTTTTACAAGCTGTGACAACAGATGTGATTAAGTTGCGATTTATTTGGCAATATTTTTATATTTTACTGATGTTTTCAACAGCAGCAGTAGGTCACGAGACTCAGTGACCGAGAGATAATATGAATGAATACCAACAACAAATCAAAAAGCAACAAAAAGCGTGGAAATAATTGAGTGCACTTAATAATACTGCGGGTCTTCAAAACAATCTAGACCAAAAGCGATATTTTTATTTATATCCGCTTGAACTGAGATAAATAAGATAAGTTGTAGCCAATGACTCATGATCGTCTTAAACTATTGTTAATGTTTCTGCAACAGTAACAACTACAAACTAAGTCAGGATTACCAAGACGAACTTTATAAATGCGTATTGGGTATTATTAACTCTAACTTATATTAATAGTTATTGTGAATTAGACTGGTTGTCTGTCTGTTGCTTCTTCACGTCTGAGCCGCTGAACCGATTTTATTAAAACTAGGAATAGAGATACCTGAAAAAGAAAATGATATTTTTAATTTAAAAAATAGCAATTTTCTAAGGTTTTGTAATTTTTATAAGCAATCCTTTAGGTTTTCTATATGAATGGAGGGTATAAGGGAGCACTTTAAAAATTACATATACTCGTATTTCACAATATTTGGATATAAATCCCACCTTAATTCGAAATTTTTAATAAAAACTGACACCTAAACGTCATATCTTTTTAAAGATTTTTTTATTTACATTATTATTTGAATGGTATGAACAAACTCATAAATTTTTCATGTAAAAGCTTTGTGTTGTATACCAATTTTGGTCCACAATAGCATACATTTAATATAACTTACAATAAAACTATCTCCAGTTATGATAAGCACATAAAAATAATAAAAGAGAGGCTGAAATTTGAGGTAAGGCTTCCAAAGGTGACCGCATACGACAACAGCAGACGCACGCAGCAGAAACACGTAATTCATTGCGGCTTCTCAATGGTGCCCTTAATCCGTACCGAAGTTTAACATGTAATGTATGTAATGTTATGTACTGCATGCGTCGGCAGGTATCGTATGCGGTCGGCTTCGGAATCATACCTTTAGGCATATTTAAAAAATAAAAAGGTATAGTATAGCCTACTTCGATAAGAAAACTAGCGTGACTACTGACTATTCTTGTCAAGTGTTAGATAACGTTTTAAAATAAAGCTACACCATTTGTTAGGCTCCAATCTTTAGTTTATCTATTAGTACCTGGATGACCGAACTTCGCTCTGTATTTTTTTTTTGTAACAACGCCATTTGTTAGAAGCTTAAGTGTTGTTTTTTCGTTAAAGCAGTTAGTTGCTCACATCGCTAATAGATGTCAGGAAGAATCATATTTCTATTTTTTTTTAAATAAAATAACATATTCAAAAAATTAATCCTAGCTAGTTCGATTTATCGCCCCCGATTTCATTAAAATCGTTAGAGTCGTTTCCGAGATTCTAATTATATATATACCTACACAAGAATTTCTCGTTTAAAGATATAAGATATGGGTCCGTGGCAGTGTTACCGCCAAGTCGTCACAAAATCGTGTTTCTTTTAAACAAACGAGTGCAAAGGTGACCACATCATTTTAAGCATGGTGTGAAAAAACATCTCTCGAGACCGTTAAGGCAGGGACTATCATTTTGGGATTGTCAGCATCTCACCCCAAACACTCACACATACACACTTTATCCATACATATATATTTATACATACTTTATCCCTGGAGGGTTAGGCAGAGTTAGTTAAATTAACACCCACATTTCACCAATTTGTATTCGGTCCCACGTAACAGGTGGTGAGCCTATTGCCGTATTCCGAGCACTATTGTTGACTCGAGCCATGCATCCGAGACTGATTCTGAGCTGTAAGTCTCTTCTTTTTCTTCTTCAAGTGCCATCTCCATTCCGGAGGTCGGCGACCATATATGTCTGTATGTCTGACTATCTTCAGTCCTGCGAATTAGCTCAGCTGTGCTGTCCACCCCCAGCCAGTCTCTTATGTAATATCTGTCTGATGTTAAAGTTAAATAGCCATATCCCTTAGTCTTGCACGACACCACATGGGAAGAGATGAGGTGGCCCAAATTCTACCCTGCCCGGAACAACACGGGTTTTATATAATTACTTTCGCGCCATTTACTATTATCGACAAGCGTACTAGATTGGAAAATTAGATTTGGAACCGCTATTCTGACGGACATACTAAATTTTTCAGAATTCTTCAATCACCTAGGAGTAAGACCAACGCTCATTTTGAAGAACTCGACCTAATATTAAGTATAATAAATTTAAATAAATTTGGCCTGTCTTTTTTAAAACCATCTTGAATTCGGTTTGTTGTGTGAAGAACTGTTTATAATTCACAGGCATAGAACAAAACAGACAGTATTGGTACCTTGAAAATGCGTTTTCTGTCACGAAATCTCAGAAACTATAATACCTATGGTTTTGGAACTCCACCCCAAAGGGGGTAAAACGCGGATTTGAAGTAACATATTTGAAATACAAAACGAATGCTCTATAGATAGTTTGGTGGTGTACTAATAACGTAAGCTTAGAAATCAACCCCCTTTTGGTATTAAAACAATGAATAGTTGTTTAAAGTTTAAATCGCTTCACGATTACGAAGTTGCGGGTGTCTGCTTGCAATTCATTAAAATTCCACTAATTATACTATATTAAGAAGATTAGTAAGGGAGTTTGTGAGTGATTACTTCCAAAAAGGGTAAGACCGAAAGGGATGGCCCTGGGTCAGCCGGGGTGCGAGGGATATGTCGATGATAGCCTCACCTTCGGCCTGGCACAATGACCCACAGACAACGTTCGGTTAAGTCGGTTCGAGTCCGACATAACCTCCCCTCCGACTCCAGAGGGAGGGGGGGGAGTATCAGTGGGGATTCCCCGCACGTTAAAAAAATAGATGTTTATTATTTACCTATTTAGGTATACCCAATAGAGTGTACCTATTTCCTGTGGGAACGGGAACGGTATCTTAGTATTCTATAACGTCTGCTTTTAATAATTCCATAGTTATGAGTCCCGCTTCCGAATTCTGCCAATGTTCACTTATAAACTTTTTGTTAGACGTTATTTTAATATTTAGGGCTCGTATGAAAAGGTGAACTTTAATAAGTTTGTTCGGAGTGTTCAAATATCAGATATCATTCCCTTGGCGCCTGTCCTATACTAGAGTTAGCAAGCAATCTCAGCGCTTCAAAGAATTTAAAAATATATTTTTCACTACGCCGCCCGTAAGTTTTCATTTTACTTTCAACGTTTATTAGTAAAGCACTTTAACGGTAAAAGCTTCTCATGTCATGAATAGCGCAACGAAATTCATTGGATCAATGTGATAACTCAGTTAAGTTGTAAAACTTTATAACTTGCATTCATCGAAATCACTTCCGTTCGAAAAATGCATGCAATGTGTAATATAAAGACGAGCTTAAGATGAGTTAAAAATCAGCTTAAAATTAAGCTAAATGTAAGCTAAAACGAGCTAAATTTGAGCTTAAGACTAAATAAATATTATGCAGGATATTAAAAGCTAAAGCGAGCTTAAGGTAAGCTAACGTGAGCTTCACGCGAGTCAGTGGCGCACTACAGACGTGCAGGAGCCATTCTATCGCAACATAGGCAGCCGGCATACTGGCGAAACATCTCCTCGCCTTAAACTTGCCTTTTCTGTAATCCACGTCTTAAGGTGATTTTCCACCAAAGTGACGAGACGAGGCGAGGCGAGGAGAGAATTGAAATTTGTATGGCAAATTTTCAATCCTCTCCCAGCGTATCTTTGGTGGAAAAAGTGTGGATTGACGGGAATATGCGAGGCGTGAATTGAAATATTTGTTTGTGCAAAAATGAGCTGTATTGGTTCCGATATAGAGTATAAATCACCTTCAAGGTGATTTTCCACCAGAGTGTCTAGGCGAGGCGAGGCGAGGAGATAATTGAAATTTGTATAACAAATTTTCAATCCTCTCGCGATGGCAATTTTTAGTGGAAAGGGGTCAGTGCGATTTCAATTCTCTTCTCGCCTCGTCCCGTCTCGCCTCTCTGGTGGAAAATCACCTTTACACAGCTGAACATGATTAATTCCTACTAACATTAGTTGTAACTTATTCACTTACAAATGTATAAAAGGAATTATGAAACTTAAACTGTATATTTTATTTATTTATAAACAAACATTGAACATACGCAAGCTACAAATACGGCTTACGTACAAGTGACAGTAATGAAATGAATTCATGCTAACGTCGTTTTCTGATTTGACTCCTCGGCAGCGAAGAGCGCAATGGCTATAAAATTTTCGCAACAATAAACAAAGATACAATACGACCGTAAAATATATACGATATTGTTTGAGAGTGATGAATTACAAAACATAAAATCAGTGCTAAAGTCATACATATCTCTGCATACCATATGTACGAGCTACACACTCGTACATTCGTTTTATAAAATATCCGCGTCAGCATTTCATACGCTGTATTTAGTTCTCAAATTGACGCACTAGTGTAAGCACGTAGGTTTTATGGTGCAATTGAACGTTCTCAAGTACGTCAGCGTATCATTTAACCTTGTGCAACAAAGGGTACGAGTAGACAAGTGCTCATACATATGGTCCTTCGAGCCGGATACAAGTACATATATCACATCAGCCTACCAAAGTTGAGGTTGTTTGATGTGGGATATCTCCATACATCTTCAGATCTCCACGAAAATCTTCGGGACCCAATCCAACATTATCTTCTAGTCAGTCAGTAAAGGTACTGATAAGCGGCTGTTCTCGCTGTTGGGGGGTCAAGTAGCAGTTGTTCTTGTTAAAGTCAAACTAAGCTAAATCAAAAGTACGGATAGAAAAGTTAAGTTACAGTATAAGAAATAATGATGATGACAATGCTCACTGCTAGGTAGTTACTTGTTCAATATCCCGTTTATTAAAAAAATCGAGAGCAGTGAGTGACAACGACTATTTGTCACTGTCGGTAAATACGAGTCGTATGTGTGCACATAGGAGATATTTGTTAAAAGTGTTAGTAAGTTAGGCATCCATCATTTTTACGAAAACTGACTATAACAAATGAATGACTGTATCCTCGAAATAATAAATCCATAAAAGTATCCAGAATTTTCAACTCGAGAGAGTATTTTCATTTTTAATGAGTACTGAAAATTGCTTTTTTTCGAAGAAACATGTTACCATTCAGTCGGGTCCCGAGCGAAAAAGATTGAATTTTTGTTTTCACTTTGTAAGCTTTCCAAGTCATATAATTTACCAGAAGGCCCCTGTAGACTAAAGTGGTTGTTATTAAGTTTTCAGAACAAAACTGAAAACAGTGGTACAGATAAGTACATACAGATAAGTACAAACCTAGAAACATAGTAGACACGTATCTTTTCCATTGGAATGACAAAGACCAATGTTTCTACTTCTACGATCCCGCAATCGTTATCATGATTATATCATCGCACCGATTGTAGATATTTTGGAGCAATAGCTCTGTAGGACATGACGGTATTTCTGTCCAATTTAGCATTCCGACTGGGGAAGTACCTCCAGCCTATAGAATACCCACGGCCATAATAACCTTGTTTTGCGTTCCCGGCGGTAATTAGGCTCACTGGAGAATTTTTGTGCTGTCAGTAGAAAGACTAAAGGCTATTCCTGCTTTGTCTTCTACACTGACGGCACAGAAACTCTGTGTTTACAGGGTCGGCAGCACGAGTGTGACTACCCTGGTGTTGCACACGTCCATAGGCCACGGTAACCATTTTCCATCAGGTAGACCGTGTGCTTGTCTCCCACATCAGTGGGATAAAATAAAGCAGACCTTGCCTTAATATTTCCTCGTCAACCATTAACCGTCGCCTCATAAATCAGTATAGTTAATCTTCTTTCATCATTCACCCTCTCTACTTTTAATCCTTCTAAAGTTTCGTTTCTAGCTCCAAATGGGTACCACGGTGCACGATAGTGAAAAATCCTCCATAGTAATCCAATCTCGGTTGGATTGCGTTCAGGGGTCAGCAAGTGCATAGCCGGGCAGGGGCGATTGTGGTCGTAGCACTAATGGAACCGGTGGGTGTCACGCGGTGCTGCGACGACAATCCTCTTTTTAATGAGGCCGTCAAGCTGATTGCCACCATTGTTAACATGGTACGTGTATGTAATGGTGACTGTAAACGAGAGGTGCGGGGTTCTTATGAAGTAAGCAGCGAAACAACAGACTAAGTAATATACTCTTCAAAATATATTTGAGCTCAACAACTAAGCTAGACACAATTACAGAACAACACAGTGCAATGGTTACACAATAACCACGTGCGCGCTGTCGGGAGTGCTTATGCCTGGCGATCGCGTAACCTTGCTCGGTTCAGACTACAAACAGGACTGCCGAGGAGTGGGTTTCAGGCCAGCACCAGAACAATCCCCCGCACCGCGTGCGGACCCCCGCCTTTATTACGGTGCGCTAGCGTTGGCCACATCTGTTATTACAATAGAGACCCATCCCTCGGCTACAAACAATGGGATCTTACCTAGTAACTTAACCTAAACTAAATATAACAAAGAAATCCTCTAAGATACTAGGTACATACAACATAATATTTCTTAAACTATCATGAGTAGTCGTGCTCGTTAACACCACCCCCCAGTGGGAGGCTTCCATCGATAACGGAACGGTAACAAGCACGGCTACTCGAGCAGCAGGGCGACGCAGCGTCCCTGTATGTGTTCCTATGTCTACATTATGGCTACCTTATGTCTACGCACAATACGTTGTCCACAATTCAATTTACTTTAGGATACACTGTTTCAAATATCGACCACTTCCACTTCACTTTCGGGCACGCGGGGTTAAATGTCCACACCTTCCACTTTACTCTCGGGCGCACTCTGTAAATTGTCTCTTTGAGCTTGGCTCCTCGGCGGTTCGGGTAATGCCTAGGGTTGCGGACGCGATGGCGCGGGCTCGGAGGCCAGCATCGGAACAGCGGGCACCGCGTGTGGTGAGACGGCATTGCCATCCGGCGGGAAGGTGCAAAAGTTACGTCGTCCAGCCAGCGCACACGCGGCGGAATGTGTTTCTTGCAAATAGACGATGTTCGGCGTGGTGGTTGTGATAGTGCGATATCGTTCGCACGTGTTGGGGCACCTGGCGTCATACGCAGCGAATTGTCGGCGCGAAGCGCGAAGCGCGAAGCGCGAAGCGCGAAGCGCTTAGGCGCGCGGGATCCATTGGATGCCACCTGCACTGCAACGACATTGCCATGTACTTGGCGCTCGGGCGTGGGAGGCACGGCTGGTACGTCAACAAGCCAGCGCGGCAAGTTCGCTGTAATCTTACCGCTTGCGACGTTTCTGGGTGAGCCGTACAAGTCAACCTCCGCGGGGCGCTTGGTAACGCGAGTGGCGGCGGATGCGTCGTCTAAATAGCGCACAACGTCCGCTGTACAATCAGCGATGGCGATGCTCGTCGATACACCATGTGGTTCATCTGCCCGGACGCATAGAGCAGGCGCGCGACGGGCGGCGGAGGCGTCGACCAAACAGCGCACGACTTGCGCTGTACAATCAGCGATGGCGACGCTCGCTGATGCACCATGTGGTTCATCTTCCCGGACAGGTAGAACAGACGCGCGACGGGCGGCGGAGGCGTCGACCAAACAGCGCGCGTGACGGGCGGCGCAGGCGTCGTCACTACAGCGCACCAACAACAGACTAAGTAATATACTCTTCAAATATATTTTGAAGAGTATATTACTTAGTCTGTTGTTTCGCTGTTTACTTCATAAGAACCCCGCACCTCTCGTTTACAAAAGTAGTCCTTCGCAGCCGGATTGAAGTAAGTAGCCATATTTACAGTGGGAAATGACAGACAAGGAGTGCAACAAGAGCGAATGAAGACTAACGGGCTCACATCATCAGTAAAAAATGCATAAGCAGCCAGCCAGGAGCTCCATGGTGGGTGGTCTAAGCGACCACGGTGAATTGGTACCGCCATCGGAGATGAGACCGGCTTGGGAGGGCACGGTTTGCGCGCCGTATAGCGCCAGCCACGCATCAAGAAGACTCAGCAAGGCACGCCGCGAAGTGCTACGAATGCGTGCTGAGTATGAAGCGGAACTGAAGATGGCGCAGATAGATCAAGATGTGGCGCAGAAAGAAAAAGAGAGGGCGCAGGACCTGGTAAGGAAGAAGCTCGCGCTCGATTTGGCGGATATAGCAGCGCTAAAAGAAAAGCAACATAGAGTACCGGCGAGTGGTGCACATAGTGATAATGTTGCAACACATGAGGTGCGTCGCCGTAGTGACAACGCAACCGCCGCCCCTAGCACGCCTATTCGTCCCATGCCGGCAGAGGTACAGTTTACCGTGTTAGCAAGCGTCACACAAAGTGAAAATGGTGCAGCGCACGAGGTACGCTGTAGTGAAGACGCCTACGCCGCCCGTCGCGCGCGCTGTTTGGTCGACGCCTCCGCCACCCATCGCGCGTCTGTTCTACGTGTCCGGGAAGATGAACCACATGGTGCATCAGCGAGCGTCGCCATCGCTGATTGTACAGCGCAAGTAGTGCGCTGTTTAGTCGACGCCTCAGCCGACCGTCGCGCGCCCCTCTCTACGCGTCTGGGCTGATGAACCACATGGTGTATCGGCGAGCGTCGCCATCGCTGATTGTACAGCGCAAGTAGTGCGCTGTTTAGTCGACGCCTCAGCCGACCGTCGCGCGCCCCTCTCTACGCGTCTGGGCTGATGAACCACATGGTGTATCGGCGAGCGTCGCCATCGCTGATTGTACAGCGCAAGTAGTGCGCTGTTTAGTCGACGCCTCAGCCGACCGTCGCGCGCCCCTCTCTACGCGTCTGGGCTGATGAACCACATGGTGTTTCGGCGAGCGTCGCCATCGCTGATTGTACAGCGCAAGTAGTGCGCTGTTTAGTCGACGCCTCAGCCGACCGTCGCGCGCCCCTCTCTACGCGTCTGGGCTGATGAACCACATGGTGTATCGGCGAGCGTCGCCATCGCTGATTGTGGATACGTATTTGAATACCTAAAATTATAATACCTAAAGTTAAATAACCTAAGTTCAAAATACCTAAAATTTAAATACCTAATGGTGGGTTGACCTAAATTTAAAATACCGAAAGTTTTAAATGGCTAAGTATTTGAATACTTAAAATTATAATACCTAAAGTTAAATAACCTAAGTTCAAAATACCTATAATCTAAATACCTAATGGTTGTTTAACTTACTTTTAAAATACCCAAAGCTTTAAATGACAAATTGATATTATAGTGAGTACGTATTACAATGCCTAATTTGAAATTATCGAATTGCATAAGCCCTACGAACGGAAGGCCGAATATTAAAATCCCGAATGTTTATATGATCGAAATTCTAAATACCGAAAATTAAAATACCGACAATTTAAGAAATAATATGTGGTACGGCTTAAAGAAAAAGGGACTCGGATAGGTTAGGTTAGAAGGCTAAGGCGGGAGCGGAGTGGAGCGGAGATCCCGCATTAGCCTTCGTGGTTATTTTTTTTTTATAACCACTGATACAAGGATTGTCTGCTCCAATCCTGAAGTTCCAAATCCTTGTATGTGTGGTTATAAAAAAAATAACCACGAAGGCTAATGCGGGATCTCCGCTCCACTCCGCTCCCGCCTTAGCCTTCTAACCTAGTGTAATTAGTCCAATAGGTATTTCAAATTTAGGTATTAAGTACTTAGGTATTAGTGGTTTAGGTATTTTAAACCATTTGGTATTTAGATTTTAGGTATTTTGAACTTAGGTTATTTAACTTTAGGTATTATAATTTTAGGTATTCAAATACGTACCCCTGATTGTACAGCGCACGGGGTGCGCTGTTTGGATGACGCCTCCGCTGACCCTAGCGCGCCTGCTCTACGCGTCCATGAAGATGAACATCATGGCGTGCCGATTGGCGGCGCATTCGCTGCCACTCTCGCTACCAAACGTGCCGCGCAGGATGACCTGCAACACGGCTCACTCAGAAACGTTGCAAGCAGTAAGATTACAGCGCACGTGCTGCGCTGGCTTGTTGACGTACCGGCCGTGCCTCACATGCCCTTGTGCCAAGCACTTGGCAATGCCGCTGCAGTGCACGTGGCATCCGATGGCTCCCGTGCGCCTGAGCGCCTCGCGCCTGATGGCGACAGTTTGCTGCGCATGGCGCCAGGTGACCCAACACGTGCGAACGATATCGCACTATCACAAACACCACGCCATGCATCGCCTATGTGCAAGAAACACATTCCGCCGTGTGTGCGCCGGCTGGACGACGTAACTTTTGCACCTTCCCGCCGGATGGCAATGCCGTCTCACCACACGCGGTGCCCGCTGCTCCGACGCTGGCCTCCGAGCCCGCGCCATTGCGTCCGCAACCCTAGGCGTTGCACGAACCGCCGAGGTGCCAAGCTCAAAGAGACAATTAACAGAGTGCGCCCGAGAGTAAAGTGGAAGGTGTGGACATTTAACTCAGCGTGCCCGAAAGTGAAGTGGAAATGGTCGATATTTGAGACAGTGAAGTGGAAATGGTCGATATTTGAGACAGTGAAGTGGAAATGGTCGATATTTGAGACAGTGTATCCTAAAGTAACTTGAAACCTAACAGCGCACCACGTGTGCTGTACAATCAGCGATGGCGACGCTCGTCGATACACCATATGGTTCATCTGCCCGGACGCATAGAGCAGGCGCGCGACGGGCGGCGGAGGCGTCGACCAAACAGCGCACGACTTGCGCTGTACAATCAGCGATGGCGACGCTCGCTGATACACCATGTGGTTCATCAGCCCGGACGCGTAGAGCAGGCGCGCGACGGTCGGCTGAGGCGTCGACTAAACAGCGCTGTACAATCAGCGATGGCGACGCTCGCCGATACACTATGTGGTTCATCAGCCCAGACGCGTAGAGCAGGCGCGCGACGGTCGGCTGAGGCGTCGACTAAACAGCGCACTACTTGCGCTGCACAATCAGCGATGGCGACGCTCGCTGATGCACCATGTGGTTCATCTTCCCGGACACGTAGAACAGACGCGCGACGGGCGGCGGAGGCGTCGACCAAACAGCGCGCGTGTCGGGCGGCGCAGGCGTCGTCACTACAGCGCACCTCGTGCGCTGCACCATTTTCACGTTGTGTGACGCTTGCTAACACGGTAAACTGTACCTCTGCCGGCATGGGACGAATAGGCGTGCTAGGGGCGGCGGTTGCGTTGTCACTACGGCGGCGCACCTCATGTGTTGCAACATTATTATGTGCACCGCTCGCCGGTACTCTATGTCGCTTTTCTTTTAACGCTGCTATATCCGCCAAATCGAGCGCGAGTTTCTTCCTTACCAGGTCCTGCGCCCTCTCTTTTTCTTTCTGCGCCCTCTCTTTTTCTTTCTGCGCCATCTCTTGATCTATCTGCGCCATCTTCAGTTCTGCTTCATACTCAGCACGCATTCGTAGCACTTCGCGGCGTGCCTGGCTGAGTCTTCTTGATGCGTGGCTGGCGCTATACGGCGCGCAAACCGTGCGCTCCCAAGCCGGTGTCATCTCCGATGGCGGTACTAATTCACCGTGGTTGCTTAGACCACCCACCATGGAGCTCCTGGCTGGCTGCTTATGCATCTTTTACTGATGATCTGAGCCCGTTACAGTATTCATTCGCTCTTGTTGCACTCCTTGTCTGTCATTTCCCACTGTAAATATGGCTACTTACTTCAATCCGGCTGCGTAGGACCACTTTTGTAAGCGAGAGGTGCGGGGTTCTTATGAAGTAAGCAGCGAAACAACAGACTAAGTAATATACTCTTCAAAATATATTTGAGCTCAACAACTAAGCTAGACACAATTACAGAACAACACAGTGCAATGGTTACACAATAACCACGTGCGCGCTGTCGGGAGTGCTTATGCGTGGCGATCGCGTAACCTTGCTCGGTTCAGACTACAAACAGGACTGCCGAGGAGTGGGTCTCAGGCCAGCACCAGAACAATCCCCCGCACCGCGTGCGGACCCCCGCCTTAATTACGGTGCGCTAGCGTTGGCCACATCTGTTATTACAATAGAGACCCATCCCTCGGCTACAAACAATGGGATCTTACCTAGTAACTTAACCTAAACTAAATATAACAAAGAAATCCTCTAAGATACTAGGTACATACAACATAATATTTCTTAAACTATCATGAGTAGTCGTGCTCGTTAGCAGTGACCCTCTTTCCTGAGACGTTGTATTTAGCTTACCATCAGGCGAGGTGAAATTAAATTGACGTATCCTTTAAATAAATAAAAAATGCCACACTGCTCCTCACTTAGATTATCACCATCAAAATATCCATACTGAGTAAGTATATTTAAAAGTTTAAACCAGTTCAACAATAATCATCATTCTCTGAGTCTAACTGTGATGCGGCTGTACTCCGATATTTTTCATGCAGCGACTACCATATGACCTCCACAACCAATTCGATCGAAGTTCTGGAGTTAGACTAATCGGACTTTTGTAGACTCCAAATACCCGTAACGGCTGATATAGATCGATTAAGATAGGAAAAAGTGAATCGCTCAGGTGGGACTCGAACCCACGATCTTTCCCTTACAGGGGGAATGCTCTGACCTCTGAGCCACCGAGCCACACCTGAAGCTATCCAAATTCTCCTATACTACCATCTTAGGGCGACGGTGGGAGCCATCTACCGACATTCATGCGAATTATCGGAAACAATGAATGATGTTGCAATCATTTTTAAACATTGTTTTTCGATGACTCCGCCCAAATATTGAATGAAATTTTTGAAGCATTTACTATGCTAACTTTTCAAATCGATTAAGATAGGAAAAAGTGAATCGCTCAGGTGGGACTCGAACCCACGATCTTTCCCTTACAGGTGGAATGCTCTGACCGTTGAGCCACCGAGCCACACCTGAAGCTTTGCAAATTCTCCTATACTGCCGTCTTAGGGCGACGGTGGGAGCCATCTACGGACATTCATCAAATGATTGCAACATCATTCATTGTTTCCGATAATTCGCGTGATCGCAACCAAATATAGCCATTGTCCTTTCTTTAAGTCTAATCTACCTCTATAACAAATTTCGTTAAAATCGGTTCAGTGGTTTAGGCGTGAAAGCGTAACATACAGACAGACAGAGTTACTTTCTCATTTATAATACTAGTATAGATAATATAGATATAGAAAATATGAGACTGGCTCCTCATAAAATCGACTTTGTGCCTTTTCAGATTCAAGACTAACCTTCCAAGCTCTACCTTCATATATTTACCTCCAAACAATTCAGCCTTACATCCGAGGTACAGTCGAGCACTCTCGACGCACTCAAGGCCCTCACCGCGAAAGGCTTGCCATATATCCGGATATGTCCGGATAAATCATGGTATGGTGATATTTGAATCATGTGTGAAGTTATTCAAGTACTTTATGAGGGATGGTCATTCGTTGTACAAATGAAAGTCATGTTCCAATGTAGTAATTCCGTTTTTTTATAAACCACTGGGTTGGCAGACAAGCATCCGAAAAGTGGTTCCGTTGTGCAACATCAAAGGAGTCACACTCGTGCTGCAGACCCTGTAAAAACAGGGAGTTTCTGTGCCATCAGTGTAAGAGACAACGCAGGAATAGCACACAGCAACAAAATCTCTCCAGTGAGCTCTGGCTACTCTTCTCACCCCCGGGAACTCAACACGAGGTTATTATAGCCGCGGTATCCTGTAGGTCGCAGGTACTTCCCCGGTCGGACTGCTCATTTGAAAGGAAATACCGTCGTGTCCTACCTCCTACATTTATTAGAGATTGGGTGAGCTTAACCGTACAATGTTAAGAATGGTCGCCCATCCTAGGACTAACCTGGCCAGTATAGCTAAACCTTGTAATGTGCTAACCTACTCGGTTACCACTTAGCCACGTGCTTTTTTTTTTTTACGTGCGTGAAATCCCCACGGATACCCACCCCTCCGTAGCCGGAGGGGTAGGTTATGTCGGACTCGAACCGACTAAACCGCACGCCGTCTCTGGGTCGTAGTGCTAGGCCGAAGGTGAGGTTGTCATGCGACATATCCCTCGCACCCCGGCTGACCCAGGGCCATCCCTCTCGGTCTGGCCCTCCTCGGGAGGTGGGGACCACACGGTCCCCGACTCAACCCCGGTGTGGGGGGACGCGCATCGTCCTACGATGCGCGCTGCCGCCGTGGCCTGCTTCTGCTATGGTGCCGGGCGGCTCCACCCGTCACCCTCAGGCCCGCGCTCATGGGGGGCGGAGGTCAGTTTGCGCCCTCCGACGCCCGAGCCGCCTTCGGGCGCGTGCAGCGATGTCAGCGAGCCTTTCTCGCTCATCACGCCGCGCCCGCTCTGCTGTCTCCTTCGCGAGCATGACCTGCTCGCAGAAGGAGGCGCTGGCCGCCCACGCATCCCCGCAGCGGACCATCGCCGCGAGCAGGGTGGAGAGTGTGAGCACTCTCACCCCCAGGGCCGCCACAAGCTCCCGCCTCGGCGTCTCAAAAGCCGGACACTTGGTGAACGTGTGCAGCCCCGAGTCCACGCTCGCGTCGCAGTGATGGCACTCGGGCGTTGGCTCAATACCCATCAGATGCAGATACCGCCCGAAGCTACCGTGCCCGGTGATAATCTGCGTCTGACGATACGAGAGGCTACCGTGTGGCCTCTCTAGCCACTCCCCCATGATGGGCCTTACCGCCGCAATCACGGCGTGACCTGCGCGTGGTTGCCCAAGTCGTCGTTCCCACTCGGCCACCATGACCTGGTGGAGCCAGGATTTCTCGGCCCGAATATCCTCGGGCTCGGGATCGAATCTCCGCTCCCGCGCCTCCTTTCGGAACTTATATAGTGCCGAAAGGGCCCTCGCTTCCAGGATCCACGGTGGCGAGCCACCGCTTCGAAGGATATCGTGCGGTATCCCCTGATGGCCCTGGAGGCCATCGTGCTCTGCGCCGTACGGAGCAGAGGCACGAATCTGACCTCCAGGGTGTCCGCCCACACGGGGTACCCGTATAGGGCCATGGACCGCATCGACACCCGCGTAAAGTCTCCTGCAGGAGGCCTCTGGGCCCTTCAAGTTGGGCAACAACCGGCCCAAGGCATTCGCCGTGAGCACCAACTTGGGGCGCAGACTTCGGAAATGCTGTCCGAAGTCCCATCGACCGTCAAGCATGAGCCCCAGGTATTTCAACCGGGGCTTGATGTTGATGGGAGTGCCTCTTACTGTAAGGCTGGCTCCCGGGCCTGGCCTGCGCCGAGGACCATGAAAGAACATGGCCTCGGACTTGTGCAGAGCCACCTCGCGACCCAGCCGCCGGATCCTGTCGATGACCTGAGCAACCGCGGTCGTGGCCCTCAGGGTCGCTTCGCGGTGCGTAGGCCCGCTCACCGTCACCAGCGTGTCGTCCGCATAACACGTGACGGTGGCACCATACGCAAAGTCACCGCGAAGCACCCAGTCGTAACCGATGTTCCACAGGAGCGGCCCCAGGACCGACCCCTGCGGAACACCGCACGACATCTCACGCCTACCGACTCCCGTCGAACTTGGGTAGAAAAATGTGATATCTATTCGTTTGGAATACAAAATAAAATATAATAAAATTAAAAACACACATATTAAAAATAAAAAACCGACTGATGATGAAAAGATCAAAACAAGCTTTTTAGCAGGCGGTAGCCATTAATTTTCATCTGGTTTGAGATTTGCTAATGGGTACCACTCATTAGTAATTAGTAATCGTCGCCCACGTTTGTAAGCGTCTTCTAATTTCCTTCATTTTTATACCCCACTTGATAAATTTGAGTCAAAATTTTATTTTTACCACATATATTATTTTGGCGCCAAAAAACCAACATATAGCTTTTGTTCATATTTTATGTACCCAAGAACACTTGGGCAATAAATACCTTTCATTTGAGACATGAATCATTGAAATCCGTATGGTGGTTCAGGAGATATGAGGTAACATAGGATATTACAAACATATATTCACACAAGATACGCGCGAAAAACATAACCCTTCTTGACATTCGGGTAAAAAGAGTGATTCCGGATTGCATGCACGTAGTTTTTAATCACAATATTGTATTAAAATTGATATTGAAATTATTACATCTTAATAAAAATTCATTGATTGAAATTAAGATGACATAATTTATTTATTAACCAGCAGTGCCTGCGACTTTACTCGCGTGCTTAGATCTGGGTTATAATGTGTTTATAGAGAACTTTATTACTCTTTCTAAAACTAAAGTAGCCTAAATTAAGAGGTCCTCTACAGAAGTGTTTGTATAGGCTCCAATGATCTTGGTAAGGTCCTGAAGTCCACATATTAACAGGCAACCAACGTTGCCTCAAGCTTTACCACAAGTTTAAAAAACGTACTAAACGCTGCAAGATTAGAAATATCCAAAAATTACAGAATATAACATTGTCTCCCTACGGCTATTGTTCTTAATTCTATTCTCTACAAGATTTTCACTGAAATTTCCACTTCCGTTTGTACTTACGTGTATTTTTTTCTGAGGTGTCACGAAACGCATATTTTTGCAATGTCGTTTAACGCAACTTTTCGGTCGGTCCTATCACCGGTACTACTCAACCGATTGAAATTAAACCTACATAAGATTTTTAGTCTGACCAACACCTTTCTGAACAACATTAAAATCCATTCAGTATTTTTTTTCGTTCATCATGGACCAGATAAGAATTCCAAAAAAAAATCGTTTGTTCAAGTTTTTTATTTCAATATCTTCAATGTACAACCACGACCAATTTACAAATATGTTATAGTATGGATCTATTTTTTACTTTTGTAGGATGCAATTCGTTTGAACTCGCCCGAACCCATCAGCTATCAAAGCTGTAGGTAGATGTACATAATTTAATTAATTACACCACTTATTAAATTAACAGCTACCACTTTCGTCCTAATGGACGCTATGGACGGTTCTTAATTAAATTTTCGTTTAATTTTTTGAGTTTTCGTTCTTATAGACTCCGGAGTGGCGTGGCTGTAGTGAACGCGACTGCGATGCAGGGGACGCGCAGGTTCGGTTCCCGCTCAGTGCAAATAATTGTATGTGTTATTGTGAATGTCTGAAATTAGTAAATTTTAAGATGCACCAGTATATATCGATAATCATCAATATCGAGGGTATAAAGGTGATTTTCCACCAGGGGGACGAGACGAGGCGAGGCTAGGAGAGAATTGAAATTTGTCTGGCAAATTTTCAATCCTCCCCCAGTGTATCTTTGGTGGAAACAGTGTGGATTGACGAGAATATGCGAGGCGTGAATTGAAATATTTGTTTGTGCAAAAATGAACCGTATTCGTTCCGATATAGAGTATAAATCACCTTCAAGGTGATTTTCCACCAGAGTGGCTAGGCGAGGCGAGGCGAGGAGAGAATTGAAATTTGTATAACAAATTTTCAATCCTCTCCCAGTGCATCTTTGGTGGAAACAGTGTGGATTGACGAGAATATTGACGCCTAATTTTTGTTCGGAGTTTTCGGCATTGACGCTAGAACAAAGTTATATCGAGCATTGTGTGTGAGCTGTCTAAAATACATTTATATATGAAGCATACGGGTGGCGGGGCGCGGCGGTTACGCGCGATCTCGCGATGGCAATTTTTAGTGGAAAAGGGTCAGTGCGATTTCAATTCTCTTCTCGCCTCGTCTCGTCTCGCCCCTCTGGTGGAAAATCACCTTTAGTCCGATTTTTTTCTTAATTTATGCTTGAATCGGACATATACCGGTGAATGTTAACACAGAGGAGATACAGTGAATCCTAGATAAGGCGATTTGCAGCTTGTGTGAATATTAAGAAACGCTGGTTTTTTGTGTTTAAAGTACCGATTTATGTTGAAACTGATATTGATGTAGACCTCTGCCTACCCTTCTAACCTAATCTATCTTTTTCGGGGCGCGCGGTGTCCACGAGCTCGCTTCGTTTGCTACCGCGCATCATAAATTCGCTCATAATGAACATTGACCAAGTCGTCGTGGTGTACGTATGATACCAGTCACCGGTGAATGACCAAAATCGTCATGAAAAGGATAAATAACTGACATCCACCAAAAATCTTGGTGGATAGTAATAGCCGCCAGTGTATCTTAACATACACTACGTTTTGGACATTCACAGTAACATATGCATGAATATGGGTATTTGCATTGTCTGGTCGTGCCTCGGAGAGTACGATAAGCCGTCGGTCCCGGTGGCCATACATAGATCTATAGCAGTTGTTAAACGTCCGCCGTCCAACAACTAGTCTAACTGCAATGCTTCAATATCGCCTTAGGGTTGTGGAGGTCAGGTGGTAGTCGCTTAACGGAAAATATCAAATTTCAGCCAAATCCGCAGGGTCTTACCAGACCCATATTCTTGATGGTCACTCAGCTGAATCTCTATTTCTCTAAGAAATAATTGTATAGACAATCTAGCAGACAACCTGTCTTTGTCAATATGTCTATACATCTTTCCCCGGATAAATTGAAGTTCAGCTGAGTGGCATTCTTGAATATGGCCCTCAGACTGGTAAAGTAGACCTCAGACTCCAAGTTGAAAGCTACGAAGGCGACTGGGATGGGAGGCAGAAGGTGTCCTCAAAACACCGACTTACAGGCCCGACGAGTCTAAGTAGCTGTTGCTTGCGGGCGCGTGGAAATGTTTTCCAGGGATAAGAAGTAGCTCGTGTGTTAATTCAGATTACAATCTATCCCTGTACAAAATTTCAGACAGATTCATTTTGTCGTTAGAGCGTAATTAAATAACTATCATTAGTACGAAGAATATAGGATACATAAATAATACACTTATTGAATTAGCTTGAACTTAATGTATTGGAAATTGAGTATCTGAAATTCTGCATCTCTGTAAAATTATGAAACTGATATTAGGAATCTCAAATTGAGTAACTGATATTCAATATACCTCTCGCTACGCTAAAGAGCCAGCCTCGATAAAAATCTTCGGTGACGTCACGCAGACCGACCAATAGCGGTTTCTGTCAAGGCTGTCTCTACCAAGGCTGTTCGACGCCGTATGCTTAGAGAATCACACAGCTGGTGGGAGGCAATGATGTATGTAACTAAAGAGACGTCGTGCAGGAACATGGCGGCTTTCAAACATGGCGCAAACACTAAATATTAAAAAAAATATAGCTTCTTACAGAGTATTATAATCTTATTATAAAGTAAAGTTAAATATTCTTTATTGTACACCAAAAATACACAAAAATAAAAAAAAATAAAAATTACGAATTTGATATTTTCTAAAATTTACGCGAATGTCACTCATTGAAATAAAATCAGTTTTTAACGGATTATCACTTAACGACACAGTGAGATCAGTCTGCGTAAATAGCAACACCAACAATTCATCATGATTCGGCTCCTTTCAGATAATTTACACTTCGAACTATATGAAAACTACCATCTTTAGTCAAACCGCCAACATGGCTGCTGACAAGTCGCCGAAACGTCGGTCTAAAAGTAAATAATCTACATACACTACTATTATAAAAAGTAAAGATTTGTATATTTGTAATGAATAAAATGAAAAACTACTGTGCCGATTTAAAAAATTCTTTCACCATTGGAAAGCTACATTCACCCTGAGTAACATAGGCTATTTTGGATTTCCACGGGAACGTTATTACCACCCGCGCGAAGCCGGGGCGGATCGCTAGTAACAAATAAATGGCGATAGAATCCATTAAAAAGTGATTTTATTTCAATTACGAATTTATTTTGAAAAACTTTTTTCGTAACGCACTAACGCGTCACTGCATAAAATGATGACCAACGTCATCATGTTTTAGTCGCCATTTTAGAGTCCGGACAACGTACCTACAGTTTATAATTACATCACTGGTGGGAGGTATATCTTTTTGAAATTTAGCCTCTCGATTTAGGACGTCCAACTCCAGAATTTTCTTCAGAAGTGCTGTTGTTGTAGGTACTATAAGGTCTTTTATTCTTGTTACCTTTTTTTTGAGCCATTGCTGTGTACGCTAATGCGGCAATGAGCAGTAGGATGCCTGAAAAATATAGTAACTTTATTGTTACTCCCTGAAACTTATGAATGTTCATTTTCTAGAGTTTCTATTAGTTTATTTATTGCCAGAAATAAAGTATTTAGGTGGTGAACTGCTGGCGGTTGAAAAAATATTTAACTAAAATTACAGTATAGTTTCCTATTCGACAAGGTGGCCGATTTTGCTTACGGCCGAATATCTGTGTGTTTGTCAATTATTTCTTTCTTTTTAATTTTTTTTTAATTCCGGTCTAGAGGGTCCATTTCTTAACTGATTTTCACTAAACTTGGCACACGTGTTCTTTGACTTAAAAGCAACTTGTGTCGAGAGCTTTTTTTTAAATAAGGGAAAAGGGAGGTTGTTTGCTGTCGCGTTATTTATGAACGGTTCTTGATGATTTGTGCCGAACAAGGACATTGAAATAAAACTGCTTTTTATCGGATTCCATCGCGATTTATTTGGTATTTAATTATGTTTTGATTTTTATTTATAGTACTAAGGACTTGATTGCCCACAAGTTGATGTTAGAAAAGGTGCTCGCGAGGTCTACACTCTACAGGGCCCCGAGCACGATTAACATTAGAATTCGTAGTGTAAACGTATCGAAAGAATGGAGCATTGCGATTGGTTCACAGTAGGCAGGCGGCTAATCGCATATTATTCGTTCTCGGGGCGCTGTTCACAGAACTACTAGTTGGGAATTACTTACTTTTCATGACGCATGTCTAAAAGGAATGAATAGCCTGACGTATAATAGCCTGATATTTACCTAACACGTGTATTGTGTTAAGTAAATGCTTTTTGTGTCAGAATATGTCAGATTCAATAACATTAGATTAGTTTTTAAAAAGCGGTATAGAACACTTACTAAGTTTGAAATTCATGTTTCTCTATCAAAATGTGATGATACTTTGATCGTTGTGCATTTTATCAGCTGTTTTATAGGTGCACTTTATCTCTTCGGGAAAATAACAAAAAAGTGACAATTAATTTCAAGGCTACCGAAACTAACTGATAAATACGATAATTTACATTTTCATTCTCTTTAGAGTTATCTTAGATTCAAATTAAAACTAAATATAGATACTAAATTGTATGTCATTATCGTTCACGGTCTGCAGATCTGAAAAGGCCACTTTGTCTGTTTCATATTATTGCAATTTAAACAAATATTTAGAAGTTTTAAATTAATCAATCACTCAATTAACCTGTTGTTATTTACTGCTCGTTGTAAGCCTCTTCCAATGTGCGCCATTTTTGCCAATACATATTATTTATTTTAAAGAAAGAATTTATATTTTTGCCATATTCTGTTACGTTAGATGGACACCAAACAGGATATTAGCAAAGCATAGTGCCTATTTACATCTTTTCCGTATTCCGTAGTGTCAGACGCAGCTCGGGCGGTATCTGCATCAGATGGGCAAGGAGCCAACGAGTGCCATCACTGCGACGCAAGCAAGGACTCGAGGCTGCACACGCTCACGAATGGCGGAAAACACGGCCTTGGGGTTGACAGTCGCCACCTTGCTCGCCGCGATGGTTCGCTGCGCAAATGCATGGGTGGCCAGCGCCTCCTTCTGCGAGAAAGTAATGCTAGAGAAGGAGACAGCAGAGCGGGCGTGGAGCTATGAGCTAGACAGACTCGCGGACATCACTGCCCGCGTGCGTAGGCGGCTCGGATGTCAGAGGGCGCAGAACGCATGGGCGCGGGCCTGAGAGTAACGGGTGGCGCCTCTTGTCACCCTAATAGAAGCAGACCACAACAGCGGCGCGCATCGTTAGATGCTTGCCTTCCCATACCGGGGGCGAGTTGGGGACCGTGTGGCCCCACTCCCAAGGAGGGCCAGACCGAGAGGGATGGCCCTGGGTCAGCAGGGGTGCAAGGCATATGTCGAACACAACCTCACCTTCGGCCTAGCACAACGACTCACAGACGGCGTGTGTTTAGTCGGTTTCTCACGTAAAAAAAGATAGTTTGTGGTGTACACTAAATTATGACTACTTTAAGTCTTAAGTTAGACAGCATGAATAAACTTATTTAACTACACAATCATTCGCATCCGCCTTCTCCTTTTGAAATAACACTTCCAATGCGCCCTAGATAATGGATTTAACAAAACAAATAATGTCTGGGGTATCAGTCTAAAAAATAACCAAAAATACAGAACCTCGTAATTAAATATACCAACCAGTAACAACCATATTACAGTCACTGTATCACAAACAATAGCCACCCCTAATAAAGACAAGAGATGTCTCACATTCCTCTTAGATATACTCTTCTTAAAACACGACATTACAGATAAAACAATTCGAATAAAAATAAGAAGAATTAATGTCATAACTATCAATAGCGGATAAACGCATAACAATTGTGTTGCTTTAATACTTATCGAACAAATCCTCCTGACTATCACGAAACAAATTATCTTGACTATAACTGTGGATCCGCATACGAAAATTGTTACACTTGTCTTCTCAAAGCTTATCTTTCCATTATGTATCAACACCAATTTCAGGTAAGCCAGTAACGAAGCTGTTAAAGACCAGGTTAAACTTGCGTGTAATAGAAATTCAATTCCGTATATCCAGAAGATATCAAAAGATATGATATTATCTATTATAAAGGTCATTATCAGTAAGTGCATTGCTCCAAACGTGATTTGGTTGACGCTGATGTAGTTATGGAGGGTTCTCCAGTGAGGCATCAGGTACCAGGCTATCCATAAAGGTATGACGCAGATGATGGTAGATACCGTACCAATTGAGGTTATTACTTGAGTTATGAACCAGTTCATGACTTTGGTGTGATTCACAGTAGCGAGAGGTCCTTAAAATCGATTTCTGCCTGCTTGCCAGTAGGTCCAAAGCGCCAAGCATGCAAGACTAATTAGACCATGGTATAAGTTCTTCTATAAGCGATTCCCATTTCAAAATTTCCGACTTTTGTCACTGAACTCTTTCAATATGTGTTTGTAACTGAATTGTTAACAATAAACTGGTTGTTTTTAATTATTTTTTTGCAACTATGTGTTTATTCACATTATGTGGCGATAACTAAAATAATAGGATTGATAGATTATAATAATTAACGAGAGTAACTGAATTCTGGTTTATTGTACTTGCTACGACGTCTAATTAATGATTGATATATTATTCATGCTGGATTATAACTCTGAATAAATGTAAATGCGCCTAATTTGCGGTAACTCTAGGTAATGAAGTTTGTTAATAATTGGTTTAAAATGAAAGTTTACCGTCCAATGTTGAGATTTTCGTATTGGTTTTCAGTGGAGTAGAATAACGTTTTATGTTTTTTTTTAATATATTTAAAGGACACGTCAATTTGACTTCACCTCGCCTGATAGTAAGCTGAAGGTTGCTAAGGAACAAACGCGTACCATGTTAACAATGGTGGCACTCAGCTTGACGGCCTCATCAGATGCTTTTTCATGCCCGCTTAAAGGACCCGGGACTGTAGGAAGAAGGAAACAAACGAGCTGGCAAGGAGTTCCAGGTTGAATGGAATAAGTGATAGAACTGTTTACCATCCGACAATTAAACATACAGCCAGCTATTACATACATTCTCTGTGGTTGTTCCAAAGTCAGTTGGAATCAGCATTCCAGTCTAACTGTGATGTGGCTGAATGTGAGACTGAAAGTCATGGGCGTTACTTAATTATAACTCCACCTACCACTTCGGGGATTTGCAGGCGCAAATATATGTATGATAAGCATCGATAGCTCAGTGGTTAAGGAGTCGGCCTTACGATCGAGGGGTCCCGAGTTCGAATCCTGGTGATTACACTACCGATTTGAACCCATTCCTAGCACAAGCAATTTAGCTTTTGTGCTGTCAGTGGGAAGACCAAAGGCCTTTCTTGCTTTATCTTCTACACTGACGGCACAGAAACTCTCTGTTCTAACAGGGTCGGCAGCGCGAGTGTGACGACCCTTGTGTTGCACACGTCCATAGGCCACGGTAACCACTTTCCATCAAGTGGGCCGTGTGCTAGTCTGCCACCTAAGTAGTACAAAAAGAAATAGTAATTGTAGGAACTTGGAACTAGGAAGTTAAGTTTACTGTTTAAATTTTTGTTTTACCTTATTGAAATTCAACTGTGTGTAAAAAAAAAAAAAATTAAATTACCCATGTAAAATTATCTATAATGTCGTCTTCAATATACTTAGTATAAGTTTTGTATTTGGGTTGATCTGTTTTGTGTGCTGCGGTAAGCTGAAATAAACGCATTTTTTCTTTTTCTTTTTTTCTAATTGCGGTTGCTAATATTCTTATTAAACAAAGTAAATGTAGGTATCACAGGGTAATTTACAAGATTTTTTTGTTATCAAAATAATGAAATTGAAACCCTCCACGATGTCTAAGTGGATTTTACTTTTAACGGATACCTGAGGGAGTCTTCGCCCAATCAGATAAAAAATAAATGGCATTCAGACGTCCATTACGACCTTCAGCCCCATGCCTTTGCGATTGCGATAAATTCACTGACCCGTACCTTAATTTTGATAACAAATTTGAACTTTATGTCTTGTGTTACAAAGTTTAGTATCAAATGAAACATTGTGCGTAGAATTGTATTGATCAGTTAATGGAGTAGTACTTATTTGATTTTCAAGTTTTAGGGGCAGTTGTATTTTACCTGGAAGGTTACTGTTCGGCGTTTTTGCGTAGCAATTGTGTTGTGCTGTATCTCTTATGTATGTTTAATATTAAAAAGAAAAACTAGTGGTAGAACTTTGATGTCACAAATTTGTCAAAAATTTCGGCCGGGTGGGTACTACCACCGTGCACGATTACGAAAAACCCTCTATAGTAATCCAATTTCGGTTGGATTGCGTTCAAGACTCAGCAAATGCATGGCCGGGCAGGGGGGATTGTGTTCGCAGCACTAGTGGGACCGGTGGGTGTCACGCAGGCCGTCAAGCTGAGTGCCACCATTGTTAACATTGTACGTGTGTGTAATGGTGATCCTCTTCCCTGAGACTTTGCCTTCAGCTTACCATCAGTCGAGGTGAAGTCAAATTGAAGTATCCTATTTTAAAAAAACGTAGATTTTATAGCATACATTGGGAGAGGCCTATTTTAAGCAGGGGACTGGAATAGGCCAATTGATTGATTATGTGCTACTGCAGGTTATGTTTGTATGTTCAGCCAAACATCTGTCCAAACATTTGCACAAATTTTCATATTTAAGATATTAGTAAGACGAGGTAGCCAGTGGTTTATTACCAAGGATTTACTAACTGCTTATATTTTGAGGCCCACATAATAAGCAGAGCTTTATTTTACGAATCGAGTACTTTCGGGTTAAATGATGCTCTAATATGCTGGTCAGCAAATCCATACAACATATTCCCCAAAGTTCATTGTAAGTATCTCCAGTCTAGACTAGACTAATTAAATAAATTAATATTAATCTTATTACTCAGTTTGTCTTCTGTGAACTTATTTAGCGTAAGCTGACTTGTAATTAGTTTCTTGCAACAGATGTTTTAATGATACTAAGCTGTTTCACTTTATATTTTTTCTTTAATGATGGCAGTGGCGGCAATGGAGGGTTGAATATTTTGGCTACGTACCTCAAAGTTCGGACCCTAACCTTTCCCGGGACTTCGTCTTCAGCTTACCATCAGGCAAGGTGAAGTAAGATTGACGTCCGTTACCACACTTTTTGGAAGGTACACTTCAAGTAGGTATTATAAACTATATTCTATCCAATAATTTTTTATTGTATCGTTATTTTATCAAAAACAATATAAGGACCTTACATATGAAATTACCGTTTTATTGAAGAAATTGGAGGAAACCCAATTTGCAGTTCTAACATTTTTACATTTTTTTTAGGAACGACAAATCCAAATTGTATGATTCTTTTTGTGTACGAATGAGACAACATTAAGCAAACAAACAGCAGCATTAGATTGTTGTAAAGTGACAGCTGTAAAAAAGTAATACGAAATTTATCATCAAAATGGATAACATTTAGGAAGTACTGTTTTTGAAGATCGAATTTAATTTATCAAGCGGCCAATAAAATCAATATTTAATACATAGTTGTAAAATCTTGAAATCAACTGTCAAACAAAGTATTAATAATGGAAATAACTATTAAATTACAGGAATAACGAACTCAAATCTGTAGAATATACTGCTACTGCGGGCTGTTCAAGATTCTACATCAGTAGCAGCGAAGCCGCCGACGAGGCAAGGTCTCCGAACTCGTCGTCGCTTGGACCTGCGACACTGAAGATGTCGAGCGCAGTGATCGACGAAACGTCTGGAACGCAAGCTCACATGGACCACGGCCAAACAGCCCGGAAGCAGTATATTCTACATACAACGCCGGCCGTGAAAGCCTGAAGACTTATGAACTCAAATCTGTAAGAAAATTTCGGCAATTTAATATATATGTAAGGACCTAATAATTACGTATTACAAGTTAGTTATTTATCATAGTTGTCTGAAAATTTTCACCTCCTACATTGAACCTTAACACCATGTTATACAGTATATTTTCTTATAGTTTAAGGGTAATTAAGCCATGTTCGAGATATCCTCTAGCCGATGTTAAACGTGTTTTAATTAACTTTAAGACCTTAGATATTTACCTACTGAAAGTTAGTTCAGCGCAGACATTGTATGGTGGTACCTTCCTACCGAAATTGCTTTTGTTCGATTATAATTTTATAATATATGGATGTTATAAACATAGTTAGGTAATTAAGTATTTAATTTAAGGTTAAATTTTAATTATCTAATTTAACAGTATGTTAAGCAATAATTGAAACTCGTGATGTCTGTGTGTGTGTATGTTCCTGATTTCACTGCGTAGCCCAGGGTCTGCGGTCTTCTCCCCATTTAGATTTGGCTTGCATGGTTTTTATGGGAGCGACTGTCGGTTGACCTCCCAATCCCAACACGAAAGCTATTGTTAGAGCATCTTCATCAATCAACCTAGTAACCTACTAAATTTGAAATTAGAATTAAATAAAAAAGAACTTCCATTGCACTATTGTAATTTAAATTAAAATGAAATGGCATGTCATTCATTATGTCGTCAGTAGTAAAAAATTTGCCTGCGAAAATTATCACAGCAACGATTACATTCTGTGAGTTATAGTTAAACTTATTTCATCAGGCGCTCGCCGTGAAACGGTAGGTGTCTAACTACATTTTGCAGATTCTTAGGAATAATATCCTTATAAACTTATAAAGTAGCATTCGTTAGTAGTGATTTAGGAGGATTTTGCCTTACGTTCGAGAGGTCACAGGTTCGAATCCCGGTCACTACACTAGGCACCTACTGATGTGAACCTACTTCTTACAAAACAATTACTTAGCATAAGCGAAGGGTTTGACGGCATAACTAGTGAATTAGGTAACTAGTAGTAATCTTTAAAAAAAGCTTGCGTCAAATTATAATATTAGAAGACAGTAGCCTACTGTAACCTCCCTCATAGTATAAGAGAGGACAACACCAAACCTCATTAACATAATCATATCAGCCACACATAGTGGACTATTGTGTTGAACATAGGCCTCTCAAACGGCCAGGTGAAAGCACGACCTTATCAAGGTCGCCGGGAAGCGCTGGAAGCGGGCTGCTTTAAATCGGTCGTTCTGGAAGTCTACAGGAGAGGCCTATGTTCAACAGTGGACACGAAACCTAATTTCCTTCAAATTCCCGGATGATAATATACTATCTTTAGACGCGTTTTTATTCGAAGAACACGAAATGGCTATGCTGCAAGGTTAAAATTCTGGTGATAGTACTAAAAATCTATTTTGAAAAACCTAAAAATCGGTATCCAATAGAAAACCAGGCTCATCTGGATCATCATATTCTACTTATGTATGAAAAACCGCTGCTTCAGTTCGAAAACACTGGCGAGAGTGCTGGTAGCAGCGCTTGTAGGTCATATAATGTGCCTACTACTGATGTCCTGCTTTTTTTGCTACTTCGGTAGTAAGTAAATTTAAAAACGAATAATTGGACCCTTGCTGGCAATAAAATCACCCCTAACCGGAAGTAAACTGGTTCTACAGGACGTCAGTTGTACTGTCCTCGTTCTTTTTGCCTTCATGCCTCGATCAGATTAATTGGGCAGATAATAAAACTGATAACGACGTCGTGGTTAGTCTCGTTAAAGGTGAATCGTTGATTTAGGTTAAATGTTTATTGTATGAACGGGAATAATAATGCTGAAGGAATAGGCCTACGCTACGTGAGTTAACCTTTCCTTAAAGTTTAAATCAGAATACGTTAAAGCAGTAGAAACATCTGAGACGATATTCTTAGCAATCCATGGATTCTCCGTGCGGGTGCCGGGTCCATCGTGTTGCCGAGTTGGGAACTCGGGACAGTGCCTGGGACTTGCGACCCAAGTGTAGGTTTAGAAGGGGCCCCTTTTGTTGATGTATCCTTATATGGGGTCCTATCATAACCTTCGGGACCAAGCCAACCTGATCTGCAAGCCAGTATACTTGCCGACTGCCAAACTTTTCCTTTCCGAGGTCAGAGAGTAGCCCCTGCTATAACAGCCGCACAAGCCGAACCAAAAGCACACCCAGGGCACCGTGGTCAGGGCCACGCATTGTACCGGGAGCAATGACAAGATAATAGCCTGCCAGATCATAGCTATGTGTACAAATTTGTAACCAAACAGGACGACCGTTACTCGAAGTGTTCACTAGCTATTGGACTATAATGATTTTCCACGGTCCTTAATAGGACGGACTTAATGGAGGGTGGTGCTGGCTGCTCCCTAGTACAAGCAGGCCGAGGCAGCGGCGTATTATACTTATGCACCTCTTCATTTTGGTGGCCAAATGGGAACTCCGCGGTCCCCACACCCGCAGAAGAGATGGACATAAGTTGGCCAGGATGCGAGAGATATTTCTTCGGTAGTCATACGTTCACCAACCTTCGACACTTAAGACACTCCACCACGTAAATATGGATTGGGATTTTGTTTTTGTTTTATATATATAACGCCAATTTGATTTCACCTTGCCTGATAATAAGCTGAAGGCAAAGACTCATCGTGCACGGTGGTACCCATCCGGCCAAAATTTGTGACAAATTTGTGTCATCAAATTGCTACCATCAAATTGGTCTACATTCAAATTGGTCTCCTCGCTAGGATTCAGGGACTATAGCAATTGTAATAGTTGGTATATTTCATACCGAATATAATCTTAATAAAGGCGGAGAGGTTACTTCCGGGCTCACCTTTTGCCATTATCGATCACAAAGGCTCTGCGAGTATAATGGAAGCCTAACAACGAAACATGATCACAGTTTATCCTTTTCAACGAAATTAAACCGCCAGGCTCAACCCTTTTCAAATAAAAGCCTTAATTGCCTCAAAGAGCCGAAATTAGAGTTAATCCAAATATTGTATTTGTTTCGTGTAATAATGAAATGGTATGGGCGTAGTTTATATAAAATTGCTAACTACATTTATGTTACAAGTTAATGAAGTGAGTTAGAGTTTATAAAGTGTACTGGTGGTAGAAATTTGATGTCACAAATTTGTCACAAATTTTGGCCGGGTGGGTACCACCGTGCACGATTGCGAAAAACCCTCCATAGTAATCCAATCTCGGTTGGATTGCGTTCAGAGGTCAGATACAACACCCCCCCCCCCCCCCCCCCTTCGGACCCGATACAAATTGTACGGGGTTCCGCTTAGTAGACCACGAAGCACCGTACAGGAATAGTAGTTGGAGTTGGTTGAGAACGCCGTAGAGAAAGACCGCCGTAGTAAAAGTTATATATTTAGTTAAAAATAAAGTTAAAAGACTTAAAAGTTACAAGTAGTTATGTTGCCAGATCTTTCCTTAAGTAGTGTCTGGTGTGACAGTTAGTGACGTTCTGAGTATGAATATAATTTTAGTTAAATTGTAAAAATAAACAAGTCATCTGCGCTCGCGCTAAAACTAGGTTGCAGTGTGGGCAAAAACGTATGTACGATGGCTTGCCCGTACAAACTGCACATACAGAGCATATTTTTTGGTCAAAATTAATGCTGGTAACTATACTGGATAATTGGTGTTGATTCTTCGCCCGCATGTAGGTATGTTGTTTATCGCGATTTTTGGTCAATCAATAAGCCTACCACTGCAGTCCAGTGCTGGACATAGTCCTCTCTTATGCGCCATTTCGTCCGATCCTTCCGCATCCAGTCTGTTCCAGACACCTTTATCAAGATGGTGTCCTACCTTCCGTTTGGCTTCTAACGGGCTCAGGGACAATAGTAATTCTAATAGAGTTATGTTCATATCTCCGCTTCTACACAATAAATGGTGATATAGAACGTAAGATTTTAATTTTAAGACCGACATTCACGCGGGTGGAGCCACGGGCATCAGTTGATACCTACCTATAAAATACTTGTGCGGGGGCTACTTTCCCACAACAAGACTGGTTATCTCGTCTTATGAAATACCTAACGAAAAATAAAACAGTTTTACTTCTCACGCCGAATTTTATGATAGTAATCGATTTTTCCTGTCTACTCCTTATTGCACGGGAATAAAATGAGTACTGGTTTGATTTCAAAAGTAATGTGCATTAAAAATAACACATTAATTCTTCAAAGAATAGGTTCAGGAATTTCATTTAAAATCTACAACACGTGCTAATACCGCATTTGCTAATCTGTGCACCTGCTGAAAAAACTACACCACAGATATACGTGGAAAACAACTGACTGATACTCAGGCTCGGCAGTTGCTCCCGGAAAAGCTGACTTAAGAACTAATGAAGACTGATGGGTCTTCATTAATTCTTAAGTCAGCTTTCCCGGGAACAACTGCCGTGCCTGAGAAGAAAATGTTGTCTGCCACCTCAGTTGTATGAAAAGCAAACTATTTCCACAACTCAAAATAGTTCGCGAAATGTATATTGCCATTTAATAATAGTATATCACCGTGCAGTTATCAAAGGAGCTGCCTATGGCTATAATATCTGTCAGTAGGTCGCTCGGGGTGGGATGTAATGGCGCGCATTACGTTCTCTTGTCATAAATCTTGTTCATTGAACTATTTGTTTATTGTGGAGGCTTAAATGCCGCGATAAACTCCTAAGTTATGGAAAGTTATGGGGTTGGACTACGTTGACTACGTTTAAGTTGGCGAAATTCTGCAAAGTACTAAATAATCAGTCCATTCTTTCGTTGCGGCGGTAAGACCCACCATGGGGGAGAGACTAGAGTGGCCACACGGTGGCCTCTCGTACCGTCAGACGCAGGTCATTACCGGACACGGGAACGAGCGTGGACTCGGGGCTACACGTCGACCAACAGACGGCGTGCGGTTTACTCGGTTCGAGTCCGACATATCCTCCCCCTTCGGCTCCGAAGGAGGGGGGGGGGGTATCCGTGGGGATTTCCTGCACGTAAAAAAAAACCATTCTTTCGTTTCCGGGTAGGATGGTAAAAGCGTTTTCACACTCATTCCGATATACGATATCCTACGTCTGATATCCGATATCGGAGGAAGTCAAATGTATGAGATATGTATCTGTCTTTCACATTGTCCGGCCCGATATCGGTTATCGGAGCCAACACCACTGTTTTGGCCCGATATCGGATCACAAAGAGACTGAAACTACGACTGCAAGCAATTTTCGATCTTAATTACATTTTCTTAGTGTCTTTTCCCGTTAATTGATGACGCTGATCACGAATATGAGAAATAGAAAGCTCGATAGCATGTCATGTCAATAAGGTCGAAAATTGCTTGCACTATTTTTTCTTTTTTTTCATCCCTAGCATCCCTAACTAGTCTGTGCTTTCGAGTAAATGGTCGTATCGGGCCGATTTTATCGGATAAATGTGAAAACAGCACAAGGTGTCGGCTATCGGATGTCGATTATCGGCGTCCGACACCGATATCGGGTATCGGATGATCCACTTTTTACGAAACAATGATTGTTTACTAAATTGTATAGATCAGTAAGCAAAGCACGGCTGCAAGACAAGTAATAGGTACGTTAAGTAAGGAGTAAAAACATCAAAACATTGAGTGTCGTTTAAAATTACCTCTCAGGCTTCCTCTTTTACACAGGGAAAACAGAAGTTCACTATAAAACGTACAAAATGCAGCTTACCAGTGCATAACCTCAATAATACATGAGAGCACTTAGTTGGTCGAGCCAGCCTTCACGCTGAACGCTGAGTCACAAAATAAATACAAAGGTACAGAAATAGGGCTCCATACTCCATACAACGAGCGAAAATAAACCCTACCTCACGGTATTATCCTCATCAAAGCACTAGGACTAGTGAGGAAGTTATGTACGGTCTTCATACTTCGTATCGATCGTTTCGATATTTCGTCACGTCCATAGAATTCTGATTCTGTTCTCGCAACCTATAAGAATCCAATACAAGAAGAAATGGTAGATAGATAGATAGATAGATAACACTTTATTGTACACCATTTGATTTACAGTAGATACAAGTAGGTAGCATGTATACATTGAATGTACAATGGGCGGCCTTATCGCTTGAAGCGATTTCTTCCAGGCAACCTTGATTGATGGTACCCTATGTGTATATCTAGACTATAATCTATGACAGCCAAATTTCTGCCAGATCCGTTCAATATAATTCACAGAGCGCTGATTGAGTAACAATCATGGAAACATCATCAATTTTCACATTTATTTAAATCGCTTTTTAGTTCATCCGTCCATCAATTTTATTGTCCTGGCAATAATAATGTATTTACGTGGGAAATACCCGAATCTGTAGCAGTATTTTTTAGTAAATCTCGATTTTAGTGGCCACACTGCAAAGGGCGCAACGCTTTAAGAACGGAATTTAGCACACGTCCTTACACGAACTAATCTGCTTTACCCCCTTATGTAATTGGGTCGCAAGTGTAGGCACTATCGTGTATATTCATACAAAATATTGTCACAAAAAGGTATGAGATGAAATTAATGTTGCAAGCTGTTTTGATATTCTTTATTTTCATATCTAGTCAAACGTGATGGAATTTGTTGTTCCTGCGTCTCAGTCTAACACTGAGCGTTGGAGGTTGCAGACCGACTTCCGCCCACCATGAGCGCGGGTCTGGGGGGTGGTGCTGCCTGCTCCCTTACATATGCCTTGCACCTCGGCTGACCCAGGGCGCTCCCTCTCGGTCTGGCCCTCCTTGGTACTCTCCGTACTCGCCCCCGGTATGGGGAGGCAAGCATCATACGATGCGCGCCGCTGCTGTGGCCTGCTTCTGTTAGGGTGACAGGAGGCTCCACCCGTTACTCTCAATGGGGGGCGGAGGTCGTTCTGCGCCCTCCGACATCCGAGCCGCCTACGCACGTGGGCAGTGATGTCCGCGAGTCAGTCTAGCTCATCGCTCCACGCCCGCTCTCCTGTCTCCTTCTCGAGCATTACTCCCATGCATTTGCGCAGCGAATCATCGCCGCGAGCAAGGTGGCGACTCTCAACCCCAGGGCCGCCACCAGCTCCCGTATCGTCGTCTCCCACGCCGAACACTCGGTGAGCGTGTGCAGCCCCGAGTCCTCGCTCGCGTCGCAGTGATGGCACTCGTTGGCTCTTTGCCCATCAAATGCAGATACCGCCCGAGGTTGCCGTGTCCGGTGATGATCTGCGTCTGAAGCCAGTCCCGCATGGAGGGTCTTATCGCCGCAATCACGGCGCGCCCTACTACAAACTACCCTGGCTGTAGCAAGCCGGAAAAGATGTAAGTAGCACTATGCTTTGCTTATATCCTGTTTGAAGTCCATCTAACGTAACAATACCTATGGCAAAAAAATTAATGCTTTCTTTAAAACATATAACTTTGTAAATTAAATAATATTGGCAAAAATGGGGCACATTGAAAGAGGCCTACGACCAGCAGTAAACAACAATAGGTTAATTGAGTGATTCATTGATATAAAACTTCTTAATGTTTGTTTAAATTGCAATAATATGAGACAGACAACGTGGCCTTTTCAGATCTGCAGACCGTGAACGGTAATGACATACAATTTAGTATCTATATTTAGTTTTAATTTGAATCTAAGATAACTCTAAAGAGAATGAAAATGTAAATAATCGTATTTATCAGTTAGTTTCGGTAACCTTGAAATTAATTGTCACTTTTTTGTTAATTTCCCGAAGAGATAAAGTGCACCTATAAAACAGCTGATAAAATGCACAACGATTAAAGTATCATCACATTTTGATTGAGAAACATGAATTTCAAACTTGGTAAGTGTTCTATACCGTTTTAAAAAACTAGCATATTCATAGCAACATCATAATAATCTAATGTTATTGAATCTGACATATTCTGACACAAAAAGCATTTACCTAACACAAGGTAAATGTCAGGCTATTATACGTCAGGCTATTCATTCCTTTTAGACATGCGTCATGAAAAGTAACTAAGTCCCAACCAGTAGTTCTGTGAACAGTGCCCCGAGAACGAATAATATGCGCTTGGCCGCCTGCCTGCTATGAACCAATCGCAATGCTCCATTCTTTCGATACGTTTACACTACGAATTCGAATATTATTATTCATGCTCGGGGCCCTGTAGAGTGTAGACCTCGCGAGCACCTTTTCTAACATCAATTTGTGGGCAATCAAGGCCTTGGTACTATAAATAAAATTCGAAACATAATTAAATACCAAATAAATCGCGGTAGAATCCGTTAAAAAGTAGTTATATTTCAATGTCCTTGTCCTGGCACAAATCATCAAGAACCATTCATAAATAACGCGACACCAAACATCCTTCCTATTCCGCTATTTAAAAAAAGCTCTCGACAAAATTGCTTTGAAGTCAAGGAACACGTGTGCCAAGTTTAGTAAAAAATAAGTTAATACATGAACCCTCTAGACCGGAATTGACAAACACACAGATATTCGGCCGTAAGCAAAATCGGCCACCTTGTCGAAAAGGAGACTATACTGTAATATTGTCCACTTTCCACTTTTGTCCACTTTCGACACTGCTACCAAAGCTAAAACAATGAATTATCTTTCATCCCTTGCTACTCTCGACTGCTCTCCATTTTTATTCACTCAATTTACTAGTTGTGATGTTAGGAGAGGCATATTGTCGATCACGTCCAACGCTGTGGGAGCTGACTCTGTCGGCCGTAATATGATCCTACCCATTATTGACGAAATCCTCCCTATAATCTGTCACATCTTCAACTTCTCGATCGCAAGCAGTACCTTTCCAAGTACATGGAAGGATGCCCAAATAACACCTATCCCTAAGAACAGTAACCCTTCCTCCTTTTCTGAATATCGACCTATATCTATCCTATCCTTTCTCTCTAAAGTGCTCGAACGTCTGGTTCACTCTCAGCTAACTGATTTTCTGTCTAAAAATTCTCTCCTAAATCCTTTCCAGTCAGGTTTTCGTCCTGGCCACAGCACTACGACAACCCTGGTTCATATTACGGAAGACATCAGAGCAGGTATAGAAAATGGCGAGTTAACAGTTTTAGCCCTCTTGGACTTCACTAACGCCTTTAATAACGTTGATTTTGACGTTTTACTCGGCATATTGCGCTCTCTAGGCATATCTCCAGCAGTAATTGACTGGTTCCTGAGTTACCCAATTGGTCGCCGGCAGCGTATCTGCATCGAAGACACTGTCTCCGCATGGTGCTCAACGTCTGCTGGTGTACCACAGGGTGGCGTGTTATCTCCTCTACTCTTCGCAGTTTTCATAAACTCAATCACTAATCATCTTACTTCTTCCTACCACCTTTACGCAGATGATCTGCAAATTTACACCAGGGCCACCCAGGATAAACTGAGGGATGCCGTCAACACTATCAACAAAGACATGATTAAAATATGCGATTGGAGTAAATCATTTGGTCTGAGGGTGAACCCAAGTAAGACTCAAGCTATAGTCATTGGCAGCCCTTACGCTATCTCAAGAATAGACTGGTCGCTTCTCCCTCTAATCTCCTGTGATGGTACCAATGTGCAGTATAGTGACAAAGTCAAAAATCTAGGCATTTATATTGACAGTAGTCTTTCTTGGGGCCCTCAACTTCAGGAGGTCAGCCGCAGAATGTTTGCCACAGCGGGGTCCCTGCGTAGGCTCCGTAGCTTATTACCCATTACTACGAAAACTGGACTAGCTCAATTTCTTTTTCTTCCCATTCTTGATTATGCTGATGCCAGCTATCCAGATCTCACCGAAGACCAACTAAATAAACTTGAGAGACTCCAGAATCTCAGTATCCGGTTCATATTTGGACTTCGTAAATATGACCACATCTCCGAATGTCGTGAAAAACTCAAGTGGTTACCTATACGCCTTCGCCGAAATGTTCATATTCTTTCACTTCTCTATAACATCCTTTTTCATCCTCTTACTCCTGTCTACTTAAAAGAACGCTTCACTTTCCTTTGTAATTCTCATTCAAGGACCCTGAGATCGTCAGTGAATCTGAAACTGAAAATGCCTAGGCACTCCACAATGTTCATGGACAAATCTTTTACTTGTAGAATATACTGCTTCCGGGCTGTTTGGCCGTGGTCGATGTGAAACTTGCGTTCCAGACGTTTCGTCGATCACTGCGGTCGACATCTTCAGTGGCGCAGGGCCGGGCGACGACAACTTCGGAGACCTTGCCTCGCCGGCGGCTGACTTGCGACTAATGCCGAACCTTGAATCACGGCTGTATTTATAGGCACGGTCGGAGCGGGGAATCGACTCATTTGATTCTGATTGGTCGAGCGCTGTGGCGCGGATGTACGCGATCCTGATTGGTTGTTTGCACTGTGATACCGAGTGGCTCTCAGTGCTGGGTACCAGTCTTTTTGGAGCTGAAATCCCTCGTTTTTTCGGTTGAAGTTGTTGGGATGCTTGAATATTTCGATGGCTTCTCGAAGTATACGTGGGAAAAAATGTGTTGTGGTAGCTAGAACTTTCGTGTTCTGAAATTCGATGGTATGATTCCCATCCTCTTGGGTGTGTTCTGCAACCGCTGACTTGTCGAAGTGGCAGAGGCGGCAATTCCGTTCATGTTCCGACAGGCGGGTCTTGATGCTTCTTTGGGTGGTGCCCACGTATACCGAGCCACATGAGCAGGGAATCCCCTGCTCATGTGGCTCGGTATACTTCACTCGCCACTCGGTATCACAGTGCAAACAACCAATCAGGATCGCGTACGTCCGCGCCACAGCGCTCGACCAATCAGAATCGAATGAGTCGATTCCCCGCTCCGACCGTGCCTATAAATACAGCCGTGATTCAAGGTTCGGCATTAGTCGCAAGTCAGCCGCCGGCGAGGCAAGGTCTCCGAAGTTGTCGTCGCCCGGCCCTGCGCCACTGAAGATGTCGACCGCAGTGATCGACGAAACGTCTGGAACGCAAGTTTCACATCGACCACGGCCAAACAGCCCGGAAACAGTATATTCTACATGCAACGCCGGCCGTGAAAGCCTGAAGACTTATAAAATCTTTTACTGTTCAAGCTGTCCGATTGTGGAATGCATTACCTGTCACTATAAGACGTGCGCAATCACTGCCTGTCGTCAAAAGATTGGTTACGGCCCACTATCTGCAGGAGAAATGATGTCCATTTATATATTTACATACTTTTCCCTTTCTCTCTCTGTCTTGCCTAACTATGTCCTTTATATGTCCAATAGCATGTAATATTTATTTACTACTCTACTAATTATTATATGTATAGGAAGTATATAAATATGTTCCTAAGTCTATGTAAATATTTACTACTCTATATATTTCCGATGTCCTGTATAATATTATTAGTATGTACCTATGTTTTATTATATAATGTACCTTTATCTGCGTACCTTCAATACCTATTTATATATAATCAATTCCATTCATTATTTTAATAAAGTACACCAAACTACCCTAAATCTCTACGCCTATTTCTTTCTCCATCCTATGGTTGCCTGTAAGAGATTGCCTCAGTGCGATAAGGCCGCCAATTGTGTACCACGTGAATTGTACCTCTGAGTTGTAATTTATGTTTTTTTGGTGAACAATAAAGAGTCATATTATATTATTATTATTATATTTGGTTAAATATTTTTTGAACCTTCAGTAGTTCATCATCAAAATAGTTTATTTCTGGCAATAAATAAACTACTAGATACTCTAGAAAATGACCATTCATAAGTATACGGGAGGAACAATAAAGTTACTATATTTTTCAGGCGTCCTACTGCTCATCGCCGCGTTAGCGTGCGCCGCAATGGCTAAAACTAAAACTATGAAGAATAAAAGACCTTATAGTACCCACAACAACAGCACTTCTGTAAAGCATTCTCCACGTTCTAAAATGAGAGGCTAAATTTTCATAAAGATATACCTCTCACCAGTGATGTATTTTACATTGTAGGTACGTTGTCCAGACTCTAAAATGGCGACAAACACATGATAACTTTGGTCATCATTTTATGCAGTGACGCGTCAGTGCGTTACGAACAAAGTCTTGCAAAATAAATTCGTAATTGAAATAAAATTACATTACTACAGAGGGCGGGAAGAAAGGGGTTACCGGCCGAAGACGGATAGGTCTGAAGCAAGCAACCCCATATTTCCCGCCGAGGTATGCATAGTGCTTTTTCTCAAACATGCTCGGAAATTTGAACATTATTTTGACAACCTTCGAGATAAATCGAATTTGCTGTACGAGCAGCAGCCGGCAAAAGTTGTATGAAAATCCATATCTGTCGTGTTTTAGCGGCAAAACTCATATCTGTCGTGTAATTTAAAAATGGAACCATCTTTTACTCCGAACTTATCCAAGGCATTATTGAAATACAGAACTGGCTTGCAAGTAGAAAGCTGTTTATTAAGAAAAATAAAAAACAAATTAACATTTTGCCGCGTGAAAAATTACTGTTGTTCGTCATTAATTTTGAAAAGTAGGTAACTAATTGTACTTTCTATAACTTCATTTACAAATAAAACGTTCTGCCTAGATACTACTTAGTTTTAATTTCCACGCATTGTTTGAGAAAAGCACTATACAAGCCTTGGCCACAACTGAGCGTTGCCGGACTCCGTAAATAAATAAATCGTCCGGCAATACTAAACTTGGCGGCCGCGGTAGTAATGTAGATACTATTCTCAAACAGGCAATGAAATAAACAACAAGATATTTTTTTAAAGAAATTAAAAGTAGACAAGATAAAAACTAAAACTCACCTGTATATAACTATTTCGTCTAGTTTAGCTTGATTTTAACAGAAAACATTTACATTTATGTTTATTTTCATGTTGCTTCAAAAAAGTATAAAGGCACGTTTCTGAACGAACCTTTAGAATTGACAGTGACACTTGTCATAATTATAAATGTCAATTTGTTGCAACTAAATTAAATATTAATATTTCAATGTTTATACGTATAGTTGAGAAAAAAATTGATAATAATGTGTTATTCGTTATATTAATGTGGATTTTTTATGTAAATAAAACTGCTCTAAGTACATACCAAGTCGTTTATTGTTTTTTTTTTTCATACGCATAGTGGCAGAGTGAAATTTATGTGGAATCGAAATTAAAAAAGAGGACTTTGCCGGCCTAGGCCTGCAAGGTTTGTATGAAATTCCATTATGTAACGACCTCTGGTCCTAGCCGCGCCTGAAACGTCATACTTCGCAGCCCATTATGAGGAACATAACCTCAATATTTCATTGCATTTTAGAGAAAAACCAATTTTTAACGGATTGTATCGCCATTTATTTGTTACTAGCGATCCGCCCCGGCTTCGCACGGGTGGTAAAAAAAGTTCCTGTGGAAATCCAAAATAGCCTATGTTACTCAGGTAGCTTTCCAATGGTGAAAGAAATTTTGAAAACGGCACAGTAATTTTTCAGTTTAGTCATTACAAATATACAAATCTTTCCTCTTTATAGTAGTAGTGTATGTAGATTATCATTTACTTTTAGACCGACGTTTCGGCTACTTTTCAGCAGCCATGTACGCGGTTTGACTAAAGATGGTACCTAGTTTTCATATAGTTTGAAGTGTAAGTTATCTCAAAGTGCCCGAATCATGATGAATTGTTGGTGTTACTATTTACGCAGACTGAGCTCACTGTGTCGTTAAGTGATAATCCGTTAAAAAGTTGTTTTATTTCAATGTGTGATATTCGCGTAAACTTTAGAAAATATCAAATTCGTAATCATAATAATATTTTTATTTTTTTTATTTTTGTGTATTTTTGGTGTACAATAAATAATATTTTAGTTTACTTTACTATATAATTCATATACATTATTAACATTGACGAATTATTTGTAAGAAGCTATAATTTTTGAAGGGAAAACTTCTTCAGCGGCGTTGGATGGGTAAAAAGTGTTAAACTCGCGTCAGGATCACTTGACCTTTGAACCTTAACCGACGACTGACGTCATACAACATTAGCTACAGATTGTTTATTTTGTTAGGTACGCTAGGAAGCTTCGTACCTTAGCGGTAAGCGCTTCGACTGTAAGTCCTCATGGTTTCAGATAGTACCGGGTTCAAACCTGGGCTTCGGACACTTTTTGTGATTATTTCTTCTTTTTGTAATTTATTACTTTTTGTGATTATTTTTTCTTTTTGTAATTCATTAATTTCTTCTGACAGAAAATTAGTGATAGGTTCTATGTGTGCTGGACGGGCCTCACGTGAGTGAGCGAACTCGGTTATGAAACACGGGTCCGTCCACTGCTTGATCAGCTGACGCCCATTTGTACATGGGGTGGTTCAGTTTGCACACTTTCCTGCCCTGAGGATAAGGTGGACTGTAACTCTGTAACTCGGTTTCCTGTCTGCAAGGCGAGACAGGAATGCGAGTTTCCCCGTGTGTCCTTACAATAGCTGAACCAGCCAGCCCCCCTAGCATGACCACATGTCGTAGATATACGATAAAAGATATCGTATCATATAACACCAACATTTTTACCGATTTCGCGAGCATGACCAAAGTAGCGATATGATATGATAGGATAGGATAAAATTTATCACGTGTTATGAAATGATAAGCCTCGCGATATGGAATAACAATGCTACCAGTACTAATAAAAATTTTCAATCATCATTCACTTGCCACTCACTCTTTTTTTGTTTTTTTTGCAACTTTTATCACCTTTTTTGACGTGCGTGTGTAATCTGTGGACCTGTCCAACCTGTCTTTGTCTTATCACACCTTGTTTATTTACTTTTCTTGGAACCGGATCGCCATAACACAAAAAAAAGCCGTCAACAGAATAAAAGTTTATTTACCTATTTGTTTGATGTGTGTTTCATCACAATAATGGAAAACAAAGGAAAAACACGGGAAGTTTCTTTTAATTGCCTCGCGCGCCGTTAAGAACTTAGAATGTTTGCATTTTAAAAATTACATATACTTTTGTCTGTCTCTCGGTTAACTCTGTTCAAATTCGTTGTCTTTTAGAACTCGCACTACAGCGCAGCAGCTGAAGCTACTGACTAAGTACATGCAGACCCATCCCCGATTGGCGCATGGGGAGTTTAGTGCGCCATAGGGTCGACTGACAGAAAATCGTCAGTGGGAAGAACTCGGGCTATGTTGAGTGAACATGGCTCGGATAAGTCTATTGACCAATAGAAAGTGGTAATGAAGGTGCCTCTGATGAGTGATAGGATAGAGTCAGTCATTGATTGTGATATTAACCGAAGTTACTATGGCATAAGTACACTTTATTCCATTTCATTTCTTCTTTTTTACGACCTTAAATATATTGACCTAAAATATATAGAAATTCGTTGCTAATTTCTCTAATTAGGATCCGCTCTTCCTTTTTCACTTCTTTGTCCTCCGCGGCAAGTTAATTAATTCTTATGTATGGTCTAGCCATATTAAAAGATTTTAGGTGAAGCTTAACTTGTGAAGTTGTAACTGAAAAAAGGAGTTGTAATATCTTATTATTTTCAGTATTTTTCATATACCTACATTTACACAACAATCATAAAAATGATTCTTACCTTTTAAAATCAGTTAATGACTAGTGATTGCATAATAAACTGGTGACTGTTATATTTTATCGCGTATATCACGTACTCTAAACCTCGTCGATAAAATAATACGACTAAATGTCAAAAATCGATAAACTTAACTTTTTATATCCACTAATAGTTGTTCATGCTCGACTTTTCGATAAATAACCGACTTTCATGCTCGCTCTTTTATCTATTGTAACGTATCATAACACGTGACGTCACTGGGCACGGTTATGCTCGCGGTTTCGATAAAAATTTAACATGGCGGCGATATTTATCATATTTTGACAGTTGGCGTAGATAAAACGCTTTATCATATCGTGTTTTGATGGTCATGCTAGGGGGGCAGGAAGGTCAGGCTCCGAATTGGTACTGAAAAGGATCCCAGTAAATAAAACAATTTTATTCTATTGAATAAAATCGTCCTAAATTTAATGGCCCATTCAGGTTGCAGATCTGAGCGGTGCTCTAAGATGTGCTGACGACTCGGCTTAGGATGTCGCAATGGTGAAAACGTCACCTGAGCTTTTAATTTATGGTGTTTACCCTATCGTGGGCCGCTTAAAATCAGTTCGATATTTTCTTTATTTGCACAATAATTTTCACTTTATAGAATAACGAATTATTACAATTTCCTTTATAATTATTAACATGTCTGATGATGGTATTTATTGTTCACAATGTTGTGCAATGCAATCATCTATCAATTTATTATCAATTAGTTTACAGTAATTACATGTTTATTTTACAATTAACGGTTTAAATGTGGAATAGTAGTGGCTGGCGTCTATGGTTGTACTTTTATTGATCTTTACATAAAATTAATAAGACTGTGGTACATAAATTTCCTATTACAAGCTAGCCACTCTTTTCTATTAGCGATACATATATTTTCTATACAGATTTACTTAATGTTTAATATCTAAATTAACTAATTAATGACATCGAGATAATACAAAGGGTTGTTACTAATTAGGAAGCCCCACCACTAATCATAGTGGGCGTGGTCAAGTCATACAGCAGCCAATCAGACTTCGTTTTGAACTATTTCTAACACGATTCACACTGTTTGGTTAACGAAGAAAGAAAGAAAGAATAAGTTTTCACTTCTGCCGGCACTTCCGGAGCAACCCGTCTTTTTTTTTAATATTTAGTGTTTGCGCCATTTTTGAAAGCCGCCATGTTCCTGCATGACATATTTTTAGTTTATAATACATCATTGCCTCCCACCAGCTGTGTAATTCTCTGAGCATATAGCGTCGAGCAGCCTTGGTAGAGACAGCCTTGACAGAGACCGCCATTGGTCGGTCTGCGTGACGTCACTGGCAATCGGCCAATGACAATTTTTATCGGGGCTGGCTCCATAGCGTAGCGAGAGGCATCTCAAATCAATTTGAGATTCCTAATATCAGTTTCATAATTTTACACTAGGTACCTGTGTTTAATTATGAAACTGAATATATGAATTTGAAATGCAGAATTTCAGATACTCAATTTCCAATATATACAGTTTAAGATAATTCAATAAGTGTATTATTTATGTTTCCTATATACTTCCTACTAATAATGGTTATTTAATTACGCTCTAACGACTGAATGAATCTGGCTGAAATTTTGTACAGGGATAGATTGTAATCTGAATTAACACACGAGCTACTTCTTATCCCTGGAATAGATGTCCACGCGGCCGCGAGCCCCAGCTACTTAGACTAGTCGGGCCTGTAAGTCGGTGTTTTGAGGACACCTTCTGCCTCCCATCCCAGTCGCCTTCGTAGCTTTCAACTTGGAGTCTGGGATCTACTTTACCAGTCTGAGACCCGTATTCAAGAATGCCACTCAGCTCAACTTCAATCTATCTGTGAAAAGATGTATAGACATATTGACAAAGACAGGTTGTCTGCTAGATCGTCTATACACTTTTTTCTTAGATAAATAGAGATTCAGCTGAGTGACATTTAAGAATATGGGTCTGGTAAGACCCTGCGGATTTGGCTGAAATTTGATATTTTTTGTGAAGCGACTGCCATCTGACCTCGACAACCCAAAGGCGATATTGAAGCATTGCAGTTAAACCAGTTGTTGGACGACGGACGACGACGGATCTATGTATGGCCACCGGGACCGACGGCTTAACGTACTCTCCGAGGCACGACCAGACCGATGCAAATACCCATATTCATGCATTGTGTTACTGTGAATGTCCAAAATGCATTGTATGTTTAGATACAATATGAATATTAATATCCAACCAAGATTTTTGGGGAATGTCCGTTATTTATCCTTTTCATGACGATTTCGGTCATTCACCGGTGACTGGTAACATACCTACACCACGACGACTTGGCAATGTTCATTATGAGCGAATTTATGATGCGCGGTAGCGAACGAAGCGAGCTCGTGCACACCGCGCGCCCCGACTTAGATAGATTAGGTTAGAAGGGTAGGCAGAGGTCTACATCAATATTATTTTCAACACAAATCGGTAGTTTAAAAACTAAACACTGGCGTTTCTTAACATTCACACAAGCGGTAAATCGCCTTATCTAGGATTCACTGTATCTCCTCTGTATTAACATTCACCAGTGTATGTCCGATTTAAGCATAAATAAAGAAAAAATCGGACTTATACCCTCGATTTTGGTGATTGTCGACATACACTGGTGGATCTTAACATTTACTAATTTCGGACATTCACAGTAACACATACAATTATTTGCACTAAACTGGCATCGAACCCGCGCGTCCCATACGTCGCAGTCGCGTTCACTACAGCCACGCCACAGAGGCTGTCCGCCTTCCCCTCCGGAGTCTATAAGAAGGAAAATTCAAAAAATTAAACGAAAATTTAATTAAGAACCATCTATAGCGTCCATTAGAACGAAAGTGGTAGCTGTTAATTTGGTAAGTGGTGTAATTAATTAAATTATGTTCATCTACCTACAGCGTTGATGATAGCTGATGGGTTCGGGCGAGTTCAAATGAATTGCATCCAAAAAAGTAAAAAATAGATCCAAAAGAAAGACAAAGAACCAATCACATGGGTTAAAGGTCCCTATATAGGTGCCAAATCCGAAAAAATCCGCAGAATCATCGATAACAAGAAAAGGAGGACGGCCCTTTATACGACACACTCATTAAAAAACCTTATATGCGACAATAAAAATAAAACTAAAGCAAGAGAAAAGTGGAGTGTACAGCCTTACATGTGATAGTTGCAACAAGATCTACATAGGACAAACAGGAAGACGTTTTGATTACAGAATTAAAGAACACATAAGAAGCTGGAAAGGAAGTAAATCCAATTCTACGTTTGCAGATCACTTGATAAGCGAGAATCATCAATTTGACCCCAAGCATAATGTCAAGATACTACACACGTGTGGTAAAGGTAGGAAGCTGGATGCATTGGAGGCGCTGGAAGTAAATAAACTAAAGCACAGGCCCTAAATGGTATATTGAATGAACAAAAAGATTTATCTCTCTCGCCATTATCGAATTATTTTGTACAATTTTGACCAATTCACCTTAATTTTGACATATTTAACTAATTTTGGACATTTAATTTAATATTTTAACATCTAATCTCATATTTAATAATTGTGTTATTCAAACCATTCTAATTTATTAAAATGTAAGTTTATTACTCTCTAAGGCACACCCAGTGCCTTTTTCTTTATATCTTTGGTCACTTCAATCGAACAAGAGCATGAAGTTTTAATAAGTACCCTCATTCAAAATAAATATGTTTACCTGAAGATGAGTAATTCGAAACATGTCGTAATATTATAAATTAAATATTTTGCCAATCCCTCTCTTTGAATGTGCTTCCAAATATTTTGCGACAAGTGGAAGTAACTATGTGTTTTAATGTTTAGTAGTTTCCTTAACTTTGTCGTTGGCACACAGCTTGCTAGTGCCAAAGGAAAAAAAAAAAAAAAAAAAAAGTAACTATGTGGCATACTTGTGGTTTACTAGACTTTCGCTCTGACGTGCATCGCGCTGGAATACATTCGACAATGTGTGAATCGATGTGGAATACTTTCGCACTACCGTACTTCGCGGTAGAAAACATTCGAAATTATGGGTATCGATTTGACGAATTTTCGCACTACCGTGAGTCGCGTTTCGGTACTTTAGGGCTACAGTTCATCGCTATTTTGAACTTCGAAATTCAGTATGACAGTCTATATAAAGATAGTGAACCTTATCTGGTCCGTGATGAACTAAAAAACTACTGAATAGATTTTAATGTTGTTTTTTTTATTCAGAAAGGTTTTGGCTAGACTTAAATACTTATGTAAGTATAATTTCAATCGGTTGAGTAGTACCGGCGATATTACCAATCGAAAAGTTGCGTTAACCGACATTGCAAAAACATGCGTTTCGCGACACCTCAGAAAAAAATACACGTAAGAACAAGCGGAAGTGGACATTTCAGTGAAATATCTTGGGAGAGAATAGAATAAAGAACAATAGCCGTAGGGAGACAATGTTATATTTTGCAATTATTGGATATTTTTAACCTTCCGGCCTTTTGTGCGTTTTTCAAACTTGTGTTGAACGCTGAAGGCAATATTGGTTGCCTGTTAATGTCCAGGTAAAGTATTAACAGAGTACATGGGACATTCCTGAGACCTCAGGACCTTACCAAGATCATTGGAGCCTAGACAAACTCCTCTGTAGAGGTGTAGGGGGTTCGATTCCCGAAAAATAAAAGATAAGTTTTTAGTTAGAAAATGTATTCATATATCACAAACGGTAGGAGAAATTTGAATTGGTTCAGGCGAGGTCTGGTAGCTTAGTGGTCAAAGCATGCTCCTGTAAGGCAAAGATCGCGGGTTCAATTCCCGCCTAGACCAATTCAAACTTTTCCTATTTTAATCAATATTTAGCATGCAGAATGCTTAAACTGAAACGTTAAATTTACCTCTTAATTTAGTTGTTTTCAACACCCTCAGAGCAATATCTGCTTCACTCTTTACCGGATTTTTTTCTAATTATTCTACTACCCAGCCTCCGACAGTGCTTTCATAAAGACTTGGCTACTAAAAAAAGCTTAATTCCGCCACGTCTGCCGAGTGTCGGTGTCTCTAATGAAAGACCGGAGGTGGCGCGTTATTGCTCCAGATTGTCCTATCCTGTTAATTTTCCTCTAGTGTTCGTAAACAGTAAGGTTACTTAATTTCAGGTTTGTGTAGTATTTTGTATTATATGAATTCATATTATATAATCGATATGAATTCAGCACCTCTAGACAAATTGCAATTCGTTGGCTACAATATATTTGACATGCGTTATTTTTAATTTATATTATTGCCTCAAATCCATTCTATTCCACCAAACTCCAGTCAAAGTATTACCACTTATCTAGAGAGGCTGAATTCATATCGATTCATAACTAGACCTATATCTGACGGACAGATTGCACTAGAATTCTAGGTGACAGTTCTTTTTAATGTAATTGTGAGAATCGAATCACAAGAGCGTTGTTTTGGAATATGGGCCTTAAGGCGCCCACTCACTAACAGTTTACCGGACGACGGCCGGACGATATAAATCTGTCAGTTAATCGCAATAACCCACACACTAACAGTTTCGTTAACGATTTCGGACTGACGACTAATACGATCCGATAGTGTGTGGCCGCCGAACGATTCCAGACAGTTCTAAGCCGGACAGTCCTAGGCCGTCAGGGTGAACGAGCACAACGGGCCTGTCGATCGACGTTTCGTGTCAGTTTTTACTTAGATTTTATTCATTTTTCGTACATACTCGTCTATATTTCTTATGCACATAGTCCATAAGGTTCAAAATAGCTAACATCTATTTCTCACAATGATTAGCACGTACTTATATAAGAATAACGTAGTGCAAGCTATTTTCAATCTTATTGACATCACAACAAATCTAATTTTTTTTTCTTATATTCGTAATCAGCAGCATTTATTTATGCGAAAAAACATGTAATTAAGAAAATGTCAATAAGGTCGAAAATTGCTTGCACTGTTTCGTACTCTCTATGTAACATATATTACCGGCAGGCGATCGTACGACCTAAAACTGACGACTCACAACTGCTAGTGTGTGGTCGCAAAACTGACAACAGGGAATTGCCGGCAGGCCAAAATCGCTTTAGTATGTGGGCGCTATCGGCTTAGGACTGCAGGCCGCCGGACAGATCAGGAACTGCAGGCGGACTGCAGGCGGACTGTTAGTGAGTGGGCGCCTTTACACTTCTTCAAAGTTGCCCCAATACAGGAAAAATATAGCGTCAACCGCCTGTGGTTACAAGGACACGTGATAAAACGAGATTACGACCATATGACAAAGAAAGTACTGATGAAGAGGAAAACAGAGTCCGTGGAAAATGACTTGGTAAAACGCTCAACAAAGTCTGAACACGTGCAACCAATCGTTACTAGAGATTTAATAATTCACAGATACCCGCTAATGTTAACGTTCAATTAAGGGCGGGTTGCAGTTGTTTTTAACATTTTCAAACATATGTACCATCAATTTATATAGCAAATTTCGCCAAATAAAAATAATAATCCGAAAGTAGGCTAAACCGTCTAGGGACGTGTAAAGGTAGGAACACGATTCATAATATTTACCTCGATAGAAATTAGCGTCAAAATTGGCTCTTAAATGCTCAAAATCGCTATTACAAACACATTTTACACTAAGAAGCCATTATCAAATAATTTCTACAAGATAGATGATAATGAGCATAAAAATAACTAGGGATTGATAAAGTTACATTTTATCATACAGATAATTATTTTTTTCAAAAAACTTGAATCCTCATAATATAATTCTTCTAAATGTCTGCATTCAAGCTCTCGTGGTCATCTCTCTCTCTCTCCTCTCTCTCTCTCTCGCGGATTTTATATTAGCTGTGCGAAGAGTACGGACGTGCACTACAACCTGGCCTTATAAAGTGCTTTTATTTCAATAACCATAAAGAAGGATATATAGAAGTCTAAAAGTTTTCCCCGTGTGTGTACAGACACACGAGCAGAACTTTTTGTTATTAGTGACAATCGACTTTTTGTTTCGTAAGTCTCTATCTAATTTACCACCTCAGATAATTACAGTGAAACCGTTCTTACAATCAGTTTGCTATTGCTCACTGGAGACTTTTTGTGCTGTCAATGGGAAGAACAAATGCTATTCTTGCTTTGGACAAGTGTAGGACTGATGGCACAGAAATTCTCTGTATTTACAGGGTCGGCAGCACGATTGTGACTCCCCTGGTGTTGCACACGTCCATAGGCCACGGTAACCACTTTCCATCAAGTGGATCGTGTGCGTGCCTGCGTGTGTATAAAAAAGTTACATTATTGTTCAACACGGTACATTTTTATGAACAGTGTTTGGGGCTATATTAAGACCGTGAAGGCTCGTTGGGTTGGCGTGGTCGCTAAGGTCTTTTTAGAGCCCTATTTGGCTGCGAGCTGGTACACCTTCTGATTGAAGGACGTGGCTCCGGCGCAGGCTTTCCCTTCAGAGATGGGATTTCCCAACACAGCACCCATAGTTTTAAAATTATTATCGCATCGCCGCGAGCAGGGGAGAGCGTGAGTACTCTCACCCCTAGGGCCGCCTTAAGCTCCAGCCTCGGCGTCTCGACGGCGACACTCGGTGAGCGTGTGTAGCCTCGAGTCCACGCTCGCGTCGCAGTGATGGCACTCGGGCGTTGGCTCTATGCCCATCAGATGCAGGTACCGCCCGTATGGCGGTTGCTGGACAGTGTAGGAGCATAGATATATGCCGCAGTTTATTCCTCTCTGATACAGGCTCTGCAAACAGGGCCGTCAGTGAGTTTTAAAACGAAAAGGTGTCCAGCGTAAGAGTCATGCCACTTAATCTTGCAGACATTTGACAAAAGACCTCTCTCCTTGGTCGTGTATACCATGAATAGTTAGTTATAACACCCCAGCAATTGCTATAAAACGTATCACGCCATTGTCGTCAATATCACCCAATATTAGTAACATTATACCAAATTACGTTTCAAGGCGAGTAATATACATAAGTACGTCTTTATGACGTTGACTTACGATGTCGTTAGGGCGAAGTTTCATTTACGCGAATAAAAATGAAAGTATAGAACGGAAGAACGTTATTATAACGAGCAAAGAAATGTTCGAGTGGATATAAGTATTGAATGTTTTATAACTTTGGTAAATAATAAATAAATAAAGTATTGGGTTTTTTATTTTTCTCACATTTATTTAAGTGAGTTATGTTTAACTTTTCGAATTGATTTACAAAGCTTTCAATATGTGAATTCTTTTGAGATTGGAGAATCCAATGCTAATTGCAACGTTCTTGAACCTGTTGGCTTGGCGCGCGTCGATGGCAGGAGACCAGACGGTATGTCGTTGCTACCTTCGAAGATGGGTAGGCCTTTGGTGTGGGACGCAACTTGCGTCGACACCCTGGCGCAAGTGCTGCTGCTGCATCAGCGGAGGCTCTCAAACGGCGCAAATATACCAATTTAACTGGTAATTATATTTTTGAGCCGTTTGGAGTCGTAACGTTGGGTACGCGGGGTCCAAGCGCGCTCGCTGTTCAAAGAAATAGCGAAGCGCCTAATCGACTCTTCCCGTGACCATAGGGCTGGCCTTTACCTCGTTCAAAGAATTAGTATCGCTATTCAGCGTGGTAGTGCCGCCAGCCTTTTGGGCACGGTACCAGTAGAGGTCGATTTTTTGATGCCTAAAGTTGCAGTCTCTCCCCCTGTTTTATGTTATTTTTGTATGTATTATACAGCATAATTTTTATTATTTAGTATTATTCTGTAATATAATTGTAAACTATTAAATAAAAATATTGATTAAATGTCGGTACTTCAATTTTCTTCTGAAATGTTTTGTTGAATTCTCTTTCTAATCTAAATTAATTCTGTTGAAATAATTTTGACATTTACTCCTAGATAAATAGATGGATTGAATGCACTTTCATTGTACACCACATAATTATTTTACACATATATTTTCTTACCGTACCTTACCATACCTTACTTATAGACTACCACGTAGTACCTAAAAAGACAAAAAGTTTTTTTATGTATCTAGGTATTATCTAATATATCAAGGTCTAAATATATAGTACTGTGATATCCGCCCTCCGTGGCAGATATTAGTAGTAGTTGCCTGGACATCATGTGTCAACGATTTAAAAATAAATCATACAAATAAAAAAATAAGTTTGATAGTAAAAACACTGAGAAGTGTGACAGTTCCTGAGGGTTGACGTGAGGGCTTCGGTGGAAGCCAGCAAGACTCCAGAAACTCAAGATTTGAAGAGAAGTGTTCTAGTTTCCGTGGTCGTCTGAAACGAGTATTGTATAAAAATAAAAAAACCTTGCGCAAAATCCCATTTTTAAAAAGCTCGTGTAGGAATGATGTGTTATTTCCAATAAATATCAATATTACGGTAAAAAAGTAGTTTCATTGGTAAAACTGTGGAGATCGTGTCCCCGACTCCACAGTTCGTAAACCTACAATAGACGGGGGGTGCTTGATCACGGGATCCTCCTTGGAACGCACCATGGGCAACAAAGACAGCAGCACCTGTCTTCCAAGGTGGAAGTGATGCTGCCACCTAGGGCTGACTCCGTCCGAGACAGGATCGGTCCTGTTGAAGGTTGCTCGAAAGCTTTCTACGTGCCCTTCGGATCTGCCTAACCGGAGAAAGAAATTTAAAAGTCTACCGGCTTGCAGATAAATTCCAACAATTAACTCATAGTTCCAATGCCTACCAACGTCCTAATATATTTTATCACAGTAGGAATATGTTTCTGAAACGAACGAATCGCGTAAAAGAATCATCTTCATTACCTAACGTTTAATTAAACCTCCCACGCCTCCTCCTCCCAAATATAACCTCTCACTAATACTTCACTTATTGTTACAGTTTGTGAGGGCTAATGGGAACACTATTCGTAAATTAGTGATTTGATTGATATGAACATGGCTGGGTTGTAACTTGTTCTGTAATTAATCGCCATTCATATCGAATTATAGCTGTTTCATACGATTGCGTTTGGCTACCGAAACGGCGAAACATTTATTTAGGTCGAATTTCAAACGTGAATATATTTGCGATCTAAATAATAATATACTTTTCAATTCACTTGCTCATAAAATGGTCCTAATCTCACCGCAATTAGGTAAATAATCATACTAGTCAAGCAGTGGTTTTTTAATTATTTTATATCCCGAGTGGGATATGGATAATTTTTTTTAATTTTATCGGTATGTTGCATTATTCTTAAAAAAACCAAATAAATTACTATACCTCCCTATTGCTTGTTTATTTCATCCAACTTCGTATATAAATGGAAAGTTTCATCTTGTACGTGTATAATAAACAAAACTTTCACTCAAATATATCTTTTGTTTTCTCTTTGTTTAAAACTTCAAGTAAATTTACCATTTTGTACACGTGATAAACAAAAGAAAAAAGAACCCTCATTCTTTTACTCTTTGGCCAATGCGCGCGAATGGATATTTTATTCCATACTTAATCGGAACATGTCTTCTTTACAATGCAATAAATATTATCAGAAATCTGTCATAAAATACCTGTTTTTATCTTAAAATGAAAAAGTACACTCTTACTGAGACACCCTTTATCATAAACGCGAAAGTTTGTAAATATGGACGGATGGACATCCATCTGTGTTTGTTACTCTTTCACGTAAAAACTACTGAATGGATTTTAATGAAACTTTACAATAATATAGCTTATACATCAGCGATATCATATCATCATTTATAGCGATAGCCGAAATACACGCAGGCAGAGCTGCGGGTAAAAGGTAGTAGTTACATAACTTTGAGTAATTTTTCATGGGTTGTTCCGTTTTCATGTGCTGCATTAATCCCACAGCATTTTGATTCATTTTCTGTTCTTATCTGATGCCATTGATGAAGTGAAACTTCTTATGTTACATTAAATTTGAAATATATCAGCACTATAATATAAAAAACTCGGTTCAGCTTAGATTTAGTTATCTTGCCCTACCTTTTTGCCCCAGATTGATTGAAAAGATTACCTTTCACGTAGCTTTCTTTGGTTTACAATAAGTAGGTTGTTACTACACAGGGCCCCCGGGATTTCGAGTTTACTGTACCGCTTACAGTACCGTTCACGAAAGGTACTAAAATAAATACCTACCTAAAAAGTTAAATAAGTACTCACAAGAACATTCTCGTAGGTAAGTCTAAATAAATATATAACTCAAAGGTGACTGACTGACTGACATTGTGATTTACAACGCACAGCCTAAACCACTGGACGGATTAAGCTGAAATTTGGCATGCAGGTAGATGTTATGACGTAGGCATCCGCTAAGAAAGGATTTTGATTAATTCTAGCCCCATGGGGATAAAATAGGTGATGAAAATTTGTATGAAACTTTGTCAATATTAAACCGATCGGGTTAAGACTTTGCATGCATAAAGCTACTATGACGTTGGCATCCCCTAAGAAAGGATTTTGAGATGCAGGGTATATAAGATTAGTAACTTTTCAGTTTAAAATAAACGGTTTTATATCGGTTTTTAAACTATCATGGTTGTTCATACTATTATTAAAGTTTTCGGGATATTTACCATGTAATGATTTGTTGAGTTTCCGATATTTCGGCACTGTTGCAAGCGCCATGATCACGGAAGAACTGAAGTACTGGCGGTAAGTTTTAAGCGCAGACATATCGGTCTACCCTCTTACGCACTCTTTTGTGACGCGTTACATTGTCAGTACCACTACCACTGGTTTCACTAGAACTGCAAACTCGATCACGACTCACTACACTCACAGTATCCACTCGCGATTTTAATTCGGCTGGTTCACGGTTTTTGCATAGGCGGACCACTGGATACCAGACGTTCGGCAGTTGAAACCCTTCCTCACGATTGAAATTTTTATACTTTTTAATTTCAATCGCCTCTCTAACCAATCTTGGTATATAGTGGCGTTCTGTCGCAAGCATCTGAGGGTTATGTAACTCAATCCAGTGGTTTGTACCGGACTCCAGTAAATGTTGAGCGATTGCTGATTTTTGCGGTTCGTTATTTTTGACTGCCCTGATATGTTCTTTAATGCGGCACGTGACGGTTCTTTTGGTTTGTCCTATATAAGAAGAGCCGCAGCTACAGTCAATTTTATATACACCCGGCCTGTCAAGTGGAGAGCTATCTTTTGGCGACCGTAAATATTGTGATAGCTTTTTGAATGGAGTAAAGATAGTTTTTATAGAGACCTTCTTCAGGATGTTGGCGAAGAATTTCAATCGTGAGGAAGGGTTTCAACTGCCGAACGTCTGGTATCCAGTGGTCCGCCTATGCAAAAACCGTGAACCAGCCGAATTAAAATCGCGAGTGGATACTGTGAGTGTAGTGAGTCGTGATCGAGTTTGCAGTTCTAGTGAAACCAGTGGTAGTGGTACTGACAATGTAACGCGTCACAAAAGAGTGCGTAAGAGGGTAGACCGATATGTCTGCGCTTAAAACTTACCGCCAGTACTTCAGTTCTTCCGTGATCATGGCGCTTGCAACAGTGCCGAAATATCGGAAACTCAACAAATCATTACATGGTAAATATCCCGAAAACTTTAAAAACGGTTTTATGTATGCTAGCGCCTTCTACATGGAGTTATTTTGGAGAGAACTTTGAATTGACCATTTTTGTGCATAATATATCTAGCCGATTATATTTGAGGGTCTGTTTGTAATATTGAAATAACTGTTTATTACTATATGCTTATGAATATAATACGGTACATACACCAAAATAACATTTTTTACAATTTTTGTCCGTCTGTCTGTTTGTTCCGGCTAATCTCTGAAGCAGCTGGACCGATTTTGACGGGACTTTTATTGGAAGGTAGCTGATGTTGTAAGGAGTAACGTAGGCTACTTTTATTTTAGAAAATGTTTATGCTTAATGGCGTTGACTTAACACTAAGCGATAGCCGTCATCCAAGCGGGCAGAGCCGCGGGCAACAGCATCCATAAATGGATTATTAAAAAATATTATTGTCGCGATAAGTCCCAAACCGCTATATAAAAACTAAGAAGTCTTTATCCGAAAGTAAACATACTGCCTATGTTACGTGGGACCGAAAATCATAGTTGGAAAAATGTTTGTGTTAATACACCTCAGCCTACCCCTTCGGGGATTTATAGGCGTGAGTATATGTAATGTAATATAAAAGTAATTTCTTGACTTATTATATCCCTTATACCGGATAGTATTCGATCTAAAAAGTACCTATTCTGTTTCTATTCGCGACGTTTCAACAAAATGGATTCCGAGTGAAAAAATACCACATTTAGACAGAGATATGTATGTATTCTTAACAAATTCTGTGACAAATTTCAGTGGAGATCAGATGGCAGTCGCTTCACGGAAAATATGGAAGGGAGGTTCTTGCAGGGTCGGCAGCATGAGTGTGACTCGCCTGGTGTTGCACATGTCCATAGGCCACAGTAACCACTTTCCACAATGTGGACCGTGTACTCATCTGCCACCTGTGTGGTATAAAAATGAAAAACAAACCCTACCCAAAATCGCTACCGTAAAAATACATTAAGAAAACTCTCTCCTACATTCTATTATGAGTCAGGTCGATAAATTAATGTACAGACGGGCTCTGTGCGCGGCCAGGGAAGGTATCTACTCTGAGCACTCAGCGGGAACTCGAGAGCTCTCTCGGAGGATGCTTAACATTTTGTGAGCGAGATTGCATAATACATGTGACCATTATTTTCTTTGTTAGTGAAATGTACGATATTATTAACATTGAAACAATGGTGAGTTTTATGTGCAGCCATTATAGATAGGTATTTACAAGATTTTTGAAGTGAAAACTTCTTTAGCGGCGTTGGATGGGTGTAAAATGTTAAGGAAGCGTCAGGATTAGTTGACCTTTGCACCGTAACCGACGACTGACGTCATACAAGATTAGGTACAGACTATGTATTTTGCAAGTTACAATAGATATCGTCGTAGGTTAAACGGTAAGCGCGTCGACTGTAAGTCCTTATAGTTTCAGATAGTATCGGGTTCAAACCACCTGGCATTCAGGGATTTTTTGTGATTGTTTTTCTTATTATAATTTATTACTTTTGGTGATTATTTTTTCTTTTTGTAATTTATTACTTTTAATGATATTTTTTTCTTTTTGTAATTTATTATTTTATGTGATTATTTTTTCTTTTTATAATTTATTAATTTCTTCTGACAGAAAATTAGCAGAAAATAAGTGATAGGTTCTATGATTAGCGCTATATTATAGGTATGGTATGTTCTTTTTTATCTTTTTCTATGTATATAACGAAGAAGGAAAAAAAGAAAATGTTTTCACTTCTGCCGGCACTCCCAGAGTGCAACCCGTCTTTTTTTTATTATAAGAGGCCCGATTACAGCGCCATCATCGACGCGATAAATAGATAGAATGTTTCATCAGTGTCAAAATTTGAGCTTAATCAACGCAGAAGGAGGCGTATGGCGGGAAAGCTAAAGCTGCTACCGCCTCCATCAATGGAAAAGACGCGTGGCTATATGTATGAATCAGTCTTCAGTATTTACCCGACTGCCAAGATGTATGTATGATTGTATTATTCTTTATTACTTCACATCTTCTGAACCACCGTACGCATTTTATTGATTTATGTCTCAAATGAAAAATATTTAGTGCTCAATTGGTACATAAAATATGAACGAAAGCTATATGTTAGCTTTTGGGCGCCAACTTGTATGTTGTAAAAAAAACACATAAATTTATCGAGTGACCTCATTGACATAACATGCTATCGATCTTTTTTCTTATATTCGTGATCTGCGTCATCAATTAACGCGAAAAGACACGTAACAAAGGAAATGTCATTAAGGTTGAAAATTGCTTGCAGTCGCTGTTTTAGTCTTTTTGTGATCCAATATCGGGGCTATTATAATATGGCACTGCCATTTTCAGCACAAAGGTACAACATTTTGATCCAAAATGAACCGAGCACAAGAAAAGTTTACACGAGGTAACATCTCGTCGACCAAATGAAAGACGGGAGACAAAACATCTTACATGTCAAAATTCGAGTAAATAAGGGCACGTATGTTACAATTTGCAGACACTAAGTAGAGATGATTTCTCGAAGTCGAGTAATATCGACATCTGACAGATCGCCATGAAATTTGCCATGTTACTAACAGTCGATATCGACATATAACGGCAAAATGTCTCGAGATAGCTATCTCGTGGCGCGCATGTTAGCCCTGCAGATGAAAATTAATGGGAAACCGCCTACTATAAAGCTTGTTTCGATCTTTTCAATCTTGTGTGATAATTATGATGACTCGCTGCGCACAATGATCCAAAACAATACAAGTTAAGTAGTCCCTGTACAATATACAAAACAAAACGACAAAATAAGGTTATTTTGTCGTTTTGTATGTCTTTTATTTGCACCTAAAAATGTACTTAAGATTGTATACAAACCTGAGTTACTCTTAAATTCTACAAAGTAGCATGCAATTTAAAACTTTAAAATAATATTCGCACCTAGTCCTGCCTTATTAAAGTTTCCTACGAGCAAAAAACTTCTTTTAAACCATTTTTATGCCTTTACCTTGTGACTAGAGAAATTGTTCCCTAGGTACCTATCTTTTATTCACTTTTATAACTGTAAGAATGTAACTATGAAAATATCCAGTTTTTTAATTTGGATCAATCAAGAAGCCCATTGCAGTCCACTTCTGGACATAGGCCTCTCCCAATGTCGGAAGGCTCTGGCGTAGATTCTTCTCTCAGAGCTGAGGGGGAGGTTAGACGACTGCCGCTCAAATAAAACTAAATTATGTAAATGATAAATAGAAGAGTGGACCGAAGCTTGGAGAGAGCTTTAGATGCTACGAAAATCGGTGCTTGTTTGAAAAAAGCATGTTTATTATTAGGATAGGAGACTCGTTTGAGATACATCCTACATCCTACTTATGTCACAAATGTGAAAATTTGTGAAGGTTTTGAATATTTGTTACTTAAGCGGGTGTATCATATTAAAAAATAACACATAGATTTTTTATGCAACTGAGGTGGCAGATAAGCTCAAGGCCCGCCTGATGGAAAGTGGTTACCGTGGCCTATGGACGTGTGCAACACCATGGGAGTCACACTCGTGCTGCCAATCTGTATACACAGAGAGTTCCTGTGCCGTCAGCGTAGAAGACAAAGCAGGAATAGCCTTTGGTCTTCCCACTGACAGCACAAAAACTCTACAGTGAGCTCTGGCTACCTTACCCACCGCCGGGAACATAACTCGAGGTTAATATGACCACGGTGTTATAGGGCGGAGGAACTTCCTCAGTAGGACTGCTCAAATTTTGACGGAAATACCGTCGTGTCCTGCCTCTTTGAAATAGGTTATCTACTCTCACTGTTATCACCGAAATAAGTTCCTATGAATTGCACAAACAGGCACAGAATACTATGCAAGCGGAACCACGGGTAACAACTAGTGATTAAATAAAATTTTAATGCATTAGTATGCTTACTATTAAAATCGATTAAAATAGAAAAAGCTGAATCGGTTCAGGTGGTGTTGGAACCCGCAATCTTTCTCTTACAGGAAAATGTATTTTCTATCTTATTCAACTAGTGCCTAAAAACATTATTTAATACATTTCTCAGTCTCTCGTTTACTATCAATAAAAGTCTCAAGAATATTTTTCTTCCTAAATACGTGGGCGTTTCATATTACATTGAATGACGAATTACGAAAATGGATTCAGAATCGTGAGAACTGAGCAAGTATGGGTGTTTTTACGTGGGAGTCACTTCTCGAAATTGTATATTTAGCCCTGGAGGTTGTTTAAAAATAGACTGTGTAAGATAGTGTAACGTTAGGCTGTTATTTCTCGTCTGCTTCACAAAACACCAAGGGTCAAAATTCCAATTTGTCTAAGAAAACGTTGTTTAAAATTAAGTCTCACAGACTTTCGAAAGTTGAAACCGATTCACGATTTCAATATAAAGACGATCAATTCTCATAATAACATTTTATTTTCAAAATTAATCCTGGCTCTAATTTTAAAAATAATCAGGCCGTCAATGTTCTTTCTTTGAAAATAGTGTGACGTAATTACTGTTTTTGACATTTCATTTGATTTTGATAGAGTGAGAATAAATTTTGAATGACGAATGACGTTTCTGACTACGCTGAAAAGCGTTGACAATTGTCATATAGGAGAAAGTCGAGTAAATTTATGATTATAATATTAATCATTCATGTCAAATTCTATTCAATAATGCCAATGAATTGCCACTTGTTTAGGCTTACGGGCAGGTCATTGATTGATCAATCCTTTTGTTGTTTCATATTTTGGTTAGTCTATAGGTACGGTTGGCACTTACAACGTCTTACAATGAATTTACAGGAAGTTGTACATTAAGATATTTACTGTCCTTTAGAAAGAAAACTTTCCTTTTGTACTGTAAACTTAAGCCATTCACTGTGTTCAACCGCTTGGAAGGTAAGCCTCGAATGAAAGGGTTTAATTCGAATGAAGAGCTACTTCTGGAGATATTATCAGCTATTATAAAATGATAATTTTAACAAGTTTGTTTATTTAAATTAGATTCTTCCAATAATAAAATATCTTCTCGGTTATAAAGTGGATCCTACTTCTTATAATAAATGTGAAAGTTTGTGGACGGCTGAACGAATCTGGGTAAAATTGGATACGGAGATAGATTACAGTATGGAATAACACATAGGCTACTTTTAACCCAGGAAAAAATTCCCATGGGTAACGGGAACGGGATCACAACTCACTTTTTGTAACCTTCGCAATAATCAAATTTGCAGCTTTTTTTTTCAGTTATTCTTTTAGCTTTAATAAGTGCTCACTGGCGTGAGACAGCCTCTGTGGCGTAGCGGGAGTGAACGCGGCCGCTACGCAGAAGGCGCAGGTTCGATCCCCGCTTAATGCAAATATTTGAATAGATGAATATGGGTATCGGTGTATCGGATCATAAAGCACAACTTATTAAATGCACAGTAAAACGGACATGCATTTTAAAATGTTGGTATATGAATAGACGTGAGATCAACAAAAAGAATATAAAACTATTCAGTGAGACTCTTAAAAGTCTAACTTTTTCCGAGGTATACGCAGCTAACAATGCTGATGAAAGTTATGATCTTTTCTTGGATTTATTTAAATGTTTTTATGACTTGTGCTTTCCAAATATTAAACATAAAATCAAATCATTTAGTAGACCTAAGTGGATCACACGTGGCATAAAACTGTGTAGTAGAAAGAGACGCGATCTTCTCTGGAGGTTTAGAATAACGAAAAATAATGACAAAAAAGTAGCCTTTAAAACTTATACACAAAGGCATAAGAAAATAATAAAACTCACACAGAAAGCACAAAACAGCTACTTTATTGAAACAAGCCAACATAAATCAAAAGCAATATGGAAAATTATAAATTCAATAAAACCTAATATACCTAAAGAAAACATTATAGAGATTAATGCAAATGGCGAATACATAACTCATCCGAAACTTATAGCGCAAAGTTTTAATGACCACTTTGTGGACCAGATAGTGCCAAATAGTAAGACGCGTGACTCTTACAATATTAATAAAACCTGTAGCTATAACTCATTTAAATCCATTTTTATACGACCCTGTATTTCAAACGATATAATCGCTCTTATAAAAATCTAAAAAATACAAATAGTACAGGCTATGACGGCATTTACACCAGTGTCATTAAAGCAGTAGCACCCATAATTGCTCCTATTCTGTCTGATATATGCAATAAATGTATACTTAATGGAGTTTTTCCAGATAAGTTAAAGACTTCTGTTGTTAAACCCCTATATAAAAAGGGCGATAAAAAGGATATGAATAATTATAGGCCAATTGCTCTGTTATCTGTCTTTGCAAAAATTTTTGAAAGACTTATCTACAATAGCCTAAACCACTATTTGGAAACTAACCACAGCGTATGTCAAGAACAAATGGGTTTTAGGAAAAATAAGACCATAAACATGGCTATATTTAATGCTCTCAAAAGAATACACGTTAACATGGATAATCGCAAACCGGTTGTATCATTATACATGGATATGACTAAAGCATTCGATTATGTTGATCACGAAACTTTACTGAATAAACTGTCAATATACGGTATCAGAGGAAATATCCATGCTTTATTAGAATCATATTTAAAAAACAGGCGTCAAATTACACAAGTCGAAAGAATAAACACTAATACTAAAACCAAGGTCACATACTCATCTGAAGCTAGAATTGTATCATATGGGGTACCACAGGGAAGCGTTCTAGGTCCCTTGCTCTTTTTGTGCTACATTAATGATTTTCCCAAAGTTATAGATCATCAGATGTCTCTATTTGCCGACGACAGCACTGTAATCTTAGACTCTGGTGATTTAAAAGACATCGAAAATAATATAAATAATAGCCTTATGGACATTGCTGAATGGTTGAATTTCAATAATTTAAAAATTAACGTAACGAAAACAACATATATAAACTTCCAAATCAGAGAGAAATGGAAATCTGACATAAGAGTACAATATAAAGGACAAGACATCCATGAGACAAAAGCGATAAAATTTTTAGGTTTGCATATTGACAGTGATATGTCGTGGAAAACACACATTGATCACGTATGTACCAAAACGCACCAATTCTCGTACGCGCTATACATGCTGCGGAAAGTTGCAAATGAGAAAGCACTTCTTGCAGCATACCATGGCTATGTAACTTCTACGCTGAGGTTTGGTTTAATATTTTGGGGAAATGGTACAAACAATAGTGACGTTTTTACAGCACAAAAAAAATGTCTCAGGGCAATATGTGGACTGAAACGTACAGATAGCTGTGTACCATATTTCAAAAAACTAAGACTTCTACCTTTGCCATCTCTGTATATTTATGAAGTCAATATGTTCGTAAAAACTAACATGCACTTATTTAATATTATAGAAAGTCAACGCCGCTCTGACAAACTTCACTTACTGAGTACCAAGACCACATTTCTCCATAATTATGAGCCTGTATGCAATGGCGCCAAAATTATATAATAAACTACCAAAGCAAATTCGGACGTGCCCAGATATCTGCGAATTTAAGCGCAGCCTCTTTAATTTTCTTGTAGAAAAAACTTATTACTCAGTGAATGAATTTTTAAATGACAACCTCTAACTATAACATAACAATTTCAATTAATTTTATTTTGTGTATGTGACATTTGAAATTCAATTATATTATATTTTTTGTATTTGACATTTAAATTTCAATTAAACTTTATTTTGCATATTTGACATATAAATTTCAATTCAATTTTGTTTTGTATATTTGACATTTAAATACTTATCATCCACTGACATACACAATTTCATTTTATTTTTATTAATTTCGTAATTATATTCTAATTTTGTTCGATGACTATGTAAAAATGAATAATTATTTTCGTATGCCGTTAGGCGGAACATGGAATACCATATTATTTAATGTAACACCTTTGTACCACCTATGTTAAACGAGCTAAAGTTGATTATGATTATGATTATGGTATTTGCATTCGTCTGGTCATGCCTCGAAGAGCACGTTAAGCCATCGGTCCCGGTAGCCATGCGAACATCTATGGCAGTCGTTACGGGTAGTTAACTGCAATGCTTCGATATCGCCTTTGGGTAGTGGAGGTCAGATGGTAGTCGCTTCAAGGAAAATATCGAAGTTCAGCCAAATCCACTGTTAGACTGGTAAAACGGACCCGACTCCAAGTTGAAAGCTTCGGAAGCGACTAGGATTAACGCTAGGATAAAGAAGAAGTACTCACTGATAATAATATCCTATAATAGGACTCACGGAACTTGATTAAGATTGGAAAAATTGAAATGTTCAGACGGGGCTTTAAACCGCGACCGCCCAACCCTTGTGTCCAGTACGCCGAGCTACACCGCTTGAAAAGAAGGTCTTCAATGTGAAAGAAGTGTGCTTATTTGAGTTTTCGGATAAGGAACCGTAGTAGAAACTAAGAAAAACTGATTGCTCCTTAAGCTGCACTGCGGACTATCGTCAAAAAATTGTACCTAAGTACGCCCATTCTGGCGATTTAGCGTACTTACATACATGGTTTAATAAGAATAAGAAATAAACAACCATTGTGGAAGAAAATGTTGTTTTATGCATCTGATACAGATTAAAGTCCACGTACAGTCCACGACACCGTGCATGGGCAATACTCTGACCTCTGAGCTATCGAGCCAGGTCTTGATTATTTCAATTTCTTCTATATCGCCCTGTAAGAGACTGGTCGGGGTACAAGTCCTGTCTAAACATTTACAGTCTTATTCATAAAAAATGCTTATCGAAGGTTTATAGCGTACATTAGTTAAAACGTCTCATAACGCTATCATACGTATTTTAAACTATTGTATTCATAACTGCTCTATAAACCTTCGATAACTATAGTGTCGCTATAAGAGATTAATAAATGAAAATGTTGCGACTTGGTTAAAAAATTCAGATATCATTGAAATTCTTAAGTCCTTTCTGCCTTGTTATTTGATGAGTCTGTTTATTATGCATTACTAACGCTTATATTATAATAATATTTGCTTCATAAGATCATATTACAAGAACTGGTGAAAGAGCGGTTCGGTGTGCTGGAAAATAAAAACACCGACACGAACACTAACGCGAAGAAGGTGGCGGCGTGGGCTAGTTTACACAATATTATTGGTATTAAAACTTCCCAATATCGCAGACTCCCAATATTTTCAATAGCTTCAAGTACATCTAGGCTTTGTAAAGCTTGCATTGTGGAAGACACTGAGAAACACTCTGCCGCAATAAATTTACCACAAACTCCAAAAAATAACTGACCTAGATTAGTAATAATAATAATAAAGGCTTGTCTGGAAACAAATCAGAGATATTTGAGTTATATTCAATAATTCACCAAACTAATACGAAAAAGCAACGATGCTAGTCATGCTATATAGTATTAAACATCAAGCTGTCAAAGTAACATCAGCTGTTGAGCAGGTCGGCCATCTTTTCTCCTAATATTGCTTTATAGCACGGCTATAGTGGGTTCCTGCCTTCCATAACTTATATGAAGTTTATCGAGGGTTTATAGAGCGTATTAGTGCTAAAATGCTGTTATGAATACAAATTTTCGACGATCACCTTATAGCAGTCCTATAAACCTCCCATAACTTTTTATGAATAAGACTGTTAATTTTTTCCAATCTTAATCAACTTGAATAATTAAAATACTAATTGCTTTAAAACTTCATTAAACTGATAAAAAAACCTTCGTACATAAGAGTAGATATATAATATCATTTTACGAGCTTATATCACCTGAAGTACTCTCTGGTGTGGATAAAATAGTAGTTTATGCAACTATCATATAAGAAGGGATATTAAAACACAAGAGTCTGTTTATGCTATTATCACATGAAGCGAAGCCGAGTGCGATAATAGGTTGACTCGAGTGTTTTAATACCTAAGTTATATGCAGTTTCATACACTACTTTATCTTCACTCATAATTCTTGGTATATTTTTTCGTAAAATTTTTGTGACTTTTCTGGCAGGAGACTTTCAGTTAACGTCGATGCCGCGTCTAGAATATTATGGCGGAGTGAAAATCTCGCCTTCACTACTTTCTTCGCCAATCATATTTTAATCACTTACAGGATTTTAGTAAACTTTTTTGGAATCCCGAATACAAAAACACGATCGGCAAAACAATGTATGGGAAGCGCGGGAAATTAGTTCAAACTACCCATGTGTGCGCCATTTTATTCACAGTTCGAACTGCGCATGCGTGCGCCTTTTTTTCATATTCAGCCTAAATCCATAGACTAGTATAATGAATAAAAAAAGATAGCGGTACACTAATGAGTTTAATGATACAATTGGCGGTACTAAAATAAGTTTTACTTTTAATTTTATGTATATGCGTTTATAAAGTGCGTATGTATAGAATCGTCTTTGAATTCGTAATTCGAAATTTTGGATTTGAGTATAGATAAAAGAATTAAGAATACTGTCTGGAGCAAAATATAACTTATGCTCAACTAGGTTATTAATTTGACCAATTACTGAAAATAAATACGGCTATAGGGACTTCAATTAACAGCCGTGACCTGTGGGTACGCCCACAGAACAGGGGATAAGCCGGCGGCTTAACGGTTATAGATTAGCGAACAAATTCAATTATGTTTACGTATCAATCTTAGTCACGAGCAGCCTCGACTATCGGAGTTTGGTACTTCCGAGTATACCAGATTGATCGTATTGGAATAATAATATTAATGTTTCTATTCATATAAAGATTGTAGTACTTAGAAACCTTAGTACATAGGAACTTTAGTATATGAGTACAGAGATTGGTACAATAGTTCTACAATTTGTGGGTACACAGTTCTGTTTCCCTAACTAGGGTACAACATACATACATATAATCACGCGTTTTTCCTCGGAGGTTTAGGCGGAGGTGAAAAAACACCCACATTTCACCAATCTGTATTCGGTCCCACGTAATAGGGGGTGAGCCTATTGCCGTATTCCGGGCACTATTGTTGACTCGAGCCATGCATCTGAGGCTGAGTCTAGGCTGTACATATCTGTCTGATGTTAAAGTTAATCAGCCCTATCCCTTAGTCGCCTTGTACAACACCACATGGGAAGAGAAGGGGTGGCCCAAATTCTACTCTGCCGGGAACCACGGGTACTAAGTAAGTGGCGGCCATTTGAATTAAAAAATACGCCTTATTAGGACATAGGCTTTATTTGGGTCACCCACCTTACTAGAGTACAAAGTATCATGTATTTACAGTTCCAATGGATTTAAAATTATAATAAGTATTATTAAAATGCAATTTTAATTATTATAGTGCTACAAAATGGCTCATAACAGTTTAAAAGTAATAGAACATAATTTTAGAAGTTTTAATTAAACAAATTAGTGTGTGTGCGTGTGTTTGTGTGTACTAATAAAATAACAACAATGTGAGGTATGTATATACTTGTACCTTCCACTTAGGCGACAGACCAGCAAGCCTACCTGATGGATAGTGGTTATCGTGGCCTATGAACGTGTGCAACACCAGGGGCGTCGTCACACTCGCGCTGTCGACCCTTATTTAGTCGGTTCAAGTCCCATATAAGCGCCTTGTTATCTTGGGCAGTAGACTTGAACCGATTTACATCGCACTCCGTCTTGGGTCTTTGGATGCCAAGGTGCGAGTGAAAGTGAATTCTCTTAAAAATAAAAATTAAATGAAATGAAATTTAAAATTGGTTTTCGTAACACAATTTTCAAAAACGGTCGATTTCGTCATTTGCGGCCATAATAAGCTCGTGTTGAGTAGGGCGGTGATAGGGTAACCAGAGCTTACTGGAGAGTTTTTGTGCTGTCAGTGGGAAGACCAAAGGCTATTCAAGGCTATTCTTTCTTTGTCTTCTACACTGACGGCACAGTTAGCAGGGTTGGCAGCACGAGTGTGACTCCCCTGGTTTTGCACACGTCCATAGGCCACGGTAACCACTTTCCATCAGGTGGACCGTGTGCTTGTCTGCCACCTCAGTGGTATAAAAAATAAAAAAACACCTACTTAACTCAACGTAAACAACCTTGATGTTTCTATTTAACATTTTTTTTAAAAGCCATACTTTTCTGTTTGGAAACTGATATGAAACTGATATTAAATATACAGTTAGCCTAGTTTAGTGGTATCTATCTATACATATATATCTATTTCATGTACCTAATGATAGGTACTGTTTCACTAGTTATGTATTATATATTGTATATAGTAGGTAATGTTTATATAGTATTATTATATCTATTAACTACCTGAATATAATAATATATCTAGTATGGACCAAAATTCAAAATAATTATTAGGCAACTACCCCCCTCTTTTGTCTCTAGATCGACCTAAAATTTTGTGGTTATTTATTCTCTTTGAACTCCATCCCATGGTTGCCTGGAAGAGATTGCCCTGCGCGATAAGGGCTCCAATTGTATGCTACAAAACTGTACCTACCACTATATTGTAATGTGTTCTTTCTTTCTTTCTTTGTGTACCATACAATAAAGAGTTTTTCATTCATTCATTCATTCTTTTTATAAAAAAATCGCAAAAAGATTGTTTGCCTTTAATTAAGTACCAAACCGAATGGAGTAGATATAGGTACCAACTTCAAGATTTATAAACTACGCACTACAATCGGCTGCGTAAATAAGTTGCAAGTTCTTTGACACAATAGCTCTTAATTTTTTATTATAATTTGAAGATATAAGCCCGCGTGCACACGAGCGTGCTCGATACGCGTACTCCAATTGATACGCTTGTCAAATGAATCGTGGTTTATTGATGCTTACCAGTGTTGCGTATCTAAAGAACGTACGTGTTTAGAGAAATTATGGATGTTAAGGATTTTTTTCTATTATTAGGATGACAATTAGTTATGGCATGTAAACACTAAAAGGTGCCTTAGTGTAGAGGTGAAAAGGGATGAGATCTTCGGGTACCAAGCCTATATTCCCCTAGCGTGTAAACCTACAGATTGAGGGACGAGTCACTAGCGCAAGCTTTCAAGGTTAATAACAACCACTCCCATGCTCCTAGCTGGTCGACTCCTAAAGCTGAAACAAACCAAATTACGGAAAACAGAATTTGGTTGCATTCAAAATTGATACAGCAATAAATTAAATCACCTATTATCCAGTAAACCCTTGTTTCCTACCTTCGTAATATAAAAACAATAAGATATATCGCCTCTTTGCTTCAATAACGTGACATATCCGAAAAATCGTTTTTTTTATTGTTTGATAATTAAAACCGCCGTATCCGATTTTATTTTCTCACAAAACGTGGTATTTTTTACGCGCGAAATAGCTAATCTGTGGGTGAAAAAGACAGCGCCACTGTGATAGATCACAATATCACGTTGTCTCTTACTGCGGAGAGGTTTGATGCGACAACGCAACATAATAGTAGCCACCGCGCGCTTGCAGCGGAAGGTGTTAAAGAATTTCTGCAAAAACGTGACTTATCGACCATATCGCGTTTTAATTGCAAAGGTAAGGTTCATTTTAAATACGATTTTTAATTTTATAATGTGATATGTAACTTTGACACATTGATATTGAAAAATAATACGGAAGGTCGATTGTTATATTATGTTTATGTCACACTGCTGCCGAAAGGCTGTTAGTTTTGCTTTGTCTTAACTTACGATGTAACATTGTAGGTAATAAAACTTTTTCTAATATAAAATTTAAGCTATAGATAATTGTTTATGTCTCGTTTTAGAACAAAAATAAATTTGTTTTCTTGGAATTATTTCCAAATAGTACCTTGTTAATGCTAAAACTAATAGCCATTGGTACTTAATTTTTCAGATGGAACCTAGAAGTAAAAAACTAGTTAAACTGGCAATGACAATGGAACATGCAAATACTCCTGAAATAAACACAAGTGTAGGTAACTACGTATTTGTATGTAGGCATAACCATAAATCTTAGTATACCTACTTCGCTGTGCGAGATACCAACGACTTAAATACTAGTTCTATCTACTATTTAAATAATGCACAGAAATATGGGTACTAAGTGATAATAATATTTTAGTAATAATGTTTGATTCGTACAAATCCTAATCTATGCCTCATAATAAAACTAATTAATTACGTCTGCGAGTTCGTTAGTTAGTTTGTTACGCTGTCACGCCTACTATAGTAGTTATTCAAGTGATTATTACACGCTATTATTCTCGAACACGTTATCAGGCGTGCATAGTAGGTTAAAAAAGGTACATTATAAATCAAAGAAGGTACTAAAATATTTTAAAGATTTAAAGCAACAGAACGTCTTTTGTTTTAGAAAATTACACAAGTCTAAGCGTGGAGGATGCAAATATAGAGGATGTAATGGACGTAAATGAAGTTGTAGATACTGTAGCAGAAAAAAAAACTGAGACAACTGTTCTTGAGACTTTACCTTCAGCTTACCATCAGGCGAGGTAAAGTCAAATTGACGTGTCCTATTTATAAAAAAATCTAATTGCCATCGTTGTGATTCAACTAGTAGTAGCAGTAGTTCGTCGACTGACTCCTCATCGTCATCAAGCAGATTTAAGCTAAAGATGCTTTAACTTGTCTAGTAAAATGTGATCTCGGCTCCACGTCATAATTTCGAAATAATCTGGCCGACCGTCAAAATTCCGAACGCTCATTTCGCCGATAATTAATTCAACGAATGGTTGTATGGTCGACTATTAAAACTCCGAATGGTCATTTCGCCGATGATCAGTTTTACGAATGATTGTATGGTCGACTGTTAAAACTTCGAAAGCTTATTACGCCGATGATGAACTTTATCATTATTTGTGGTATTATGTTGTGATGAAGAAATCCGTTTAATCACAGTGTAGAGACACAGTGCAGCGTTACGCTGATGTGGCACAGTTCAATGGGTCTAGTTCATAATATCAACAGTCACTATATCGATGATCGCTGTATCGAAAATTCCATCGACAGGCTAATGTATCGACAGTACCCCAAATCGATGGTACGCTACATCGACAGTACGCCAAATCGTTGGTACACTACATCGTTAGTACACTAAAACGATGGTATGCTACATCGTCAGTAAACTAAATCGTCGTCAGTAAACCAATAGTACGCTGCATCTACTACCCGACCCGAGCAACAGTTAGAAAAAATATTTATTTCTGCATAGTTATAAAAAAAATGCGTAATGTGCATTCGAAGTTTTAAAAGTCGACCATACAATAATTAGTAGAACTGATTATCGGCGGAATGACCATTCGGAGTTTTAACAGTCGACCATACAACCATTCGTTGAATTCATCATCGGCGAAATGAGCGTTCAGAATTTTGACGGTCGGCCAGATTATTTCGAAATTATGACGTGGACTCTGTAATCTCAGTAAGTAAGCGATACAAATTGTGATTATTTTTGTAGCAGGTATTAAGTTGGTTTTGTCATAATATAAATTACAATAAGTGAGGTATCGGTTCCTCTTTTTTTCAATAAAAATTGATTCTCAAATCCAATAGTTTTTATTTCTTCAATGTTTATTTATGACATAACTCAGTGTCATAACAAAAGTAATATCATCAACACCGTGACTACTTAGGTTGTAACACTTATGTTATTAATGTTTTGCAAGAATAACGTGATATATTTTCCCCCTTTTTGAAATTGAAGTCAATTTCTTGCTAAGCTTTCAAATAGCCAAGATTTTAACAACTTTTCAAATACTATATTTGTTGTATTAAATAATAAATTAATGATCTACAGTAAAAAAGTTCTTTGTTTCGTCACAATTGTGTTTTGTAAGTTAAAAATCAGTCTCCTGTAAAATTGCAGTTTTCAAGATAACACATTATCGAAGCAAAGAGGCGATATACCGCCTTATAAAAGTATTATGCGCGACTAAAGGCAGGAAATATCTGCCAGAGTTATCATATACCCAATGTAATAAAAGTCAATGGAAAAAAATGAAGGGCCATAAATCTTTCACCATTAAGGCGCCCACTCACTAACAGTCCGCCTGCAGTCCGCCTGCAGTTCCTGATCTGTCCGGCGGCCTGCAGTCCTTAGCCGATAGCGCCCACACACTAAAGCGGTTTTGGCCCGCCGGCAATTCCCTGTTGTCAGTTTTGCGACCACACACTAGCAGTTGTGAGTCGTCAGTTTTAGGTCGTACGATCGCCTGCCGGTAATGGTCTTATATCAGTTACATAGAGAGTACGAAACAGTGTTTTCGACCTTATTGACATTTTCTTAATTACATGTTTTTTCGCATAAATAAATGCTGCTGATCACGAATATAAGAAAAAAAACTAGATTTGTTGTGATGTCAATAAGGTTGAAAATAGCTTGGACTACGTTATTCTTATATAAGTACGTGCTAATCATTGTGGGAAATAGGTGTTAGCTATTTTGAACCTTATGGACTATGTGCATAAGAAATATAGACGAGTATGTACAAAAAATGAATAAAATCTTAGTAAAAACTGACACGAAACGTCGATCGACAGGCCCGTTGTGCTCGTTCGCCCTGACGGCCTAGGACTGTCCGGCTTAGAACTGTCCGGAATCGTTCGGCGGCCACACACTATCGGATCGTATTAGTCGTCAGTCCAAAATCGTTAACGAAACTGTTAGTGTGTGAGTTATCGCGATTAACTGACAGATTTATATCGTCCGGCCGTCGTCCGGTAAACTGTTAGTGAGTGGGCGCCTTTAAGAACAATGAAGACATTCTTATAGCAAAAAATATTGCGGATTTCTCGTATTGAAGTAGATTATTTTCTGAAAGAAAATAGAGAATGTTACAGTACACATAGAAAATATGTAGGTAGGTAGGTATTTTAACAAATTATATTTATTGTGACATGTCTTGTGTAATTTTTAACTCTAGTTCTTTAGCTAGCGCCGGTTTTCAGCCTAACTACGCAACAGCTGAATTTCGGTATTATCGATTGACGGTCGTAGGTTGCCGGTGGCATATCGCTCGCACTCCGGCCAGCCCAGGGCCATCTCTTTCGAACTGACTCCTTTCGGGTTTGAGGACCACGGTATAAATATCTGGGAGCGTAGTCGTTTTTAAGCCGCTGTTGTGCACTAAGCCTAACTGTTCAGAATTCGCTGAGCAGTACACGGACTAAATGTTTGATAGCTAGTGATTTAACGTGACTACGCCCTGTGAATACAGAGTGTACGATGCACGTGGCGACGCCGTGGCGTAACCGATACTAGTATTTGAATTAATAACATCTATTCTGCCGATGTGGGTGTGTCTATTAAAAAGAGTAAGGATATAATATAGTACCAAGAATACTAAATAACTCTCTGGTGTTATCGTTATCAGTGTAATTGTTGTAATGCATGAGGTCTCGGGTTTGATGTCTGAGAGTTTATTTATAGGCATCTTTATTTTTAATATTTATTTAATATTTATAGTGTCGGTAGCCTAGTGGTTAAGGAATCGGCCTTACGATCTAGAGGTCCCGGGTTCGAATCCTGGCCTTCACACTACCGACGTGGACCCACTCCTAGCATAAGCAATTTAGCTTAGTTGGTGGAATTGGAGTGAATATTAGTAATTTCGATAATTTCGGTTGCTAATATTCTTCTCTCGTGAAAAAAAATAATAATATAGGCACCCCTCGCGAGGGGTGCCTATAGCGAGATTCCTGCCGGCTTCCTTTTACAGATATCGTTGCCAAAATAGATTGAGGTAAGAGCTTTTCTCACCGAACTCCCATTTCAAAAGGTTTGCCACTGATAGGGCTATTGGTGAGGATTTTTCTTTTAAGGACTTTCGTCATTTCTTTGGGACTCAAACCGGTACATGCTGGTGGAGACTTTACTCTCTGGGTTAGGAGGCCATAGTGCTATAGCTCCTATAAATGTCAAAACAATACCATAAAAGAAGGAGTAGGTGGGCCCTGGGCTCGTATTGGGGCTCGGATGAAGAAGAATGGTATTCTGGAAATGTGCATGGTAAACAAAATAAGTGGCCTTTTGAGGGCTCAATTTTTTTTTCTATTGAAATTTGAGTATATTGTACACCTCTACCTGCCTCCATGTGGTAATAACTAAAATCGGAATCTCAGACTATATACAAAATCTATAGACGCCGTTAGTTTCATTTCAAAACAGCATAAAAAATATGTACTGCTTCTGTGTAATTTGACATACCAATATATGTCGCCGCCAACCGGCTTAATCAGTATTTCTATTAACTGCCTAGGCTGTTAACTAAACGGCACCATTTAATGAACGGCCTGAATGATATTCAGCCGTAACGTTTATTACAACATTGAATAACCTGGCTAACTGTATGAATAACGTAATGAATAACGTAAGATGGGGCACCACCCCAAAATAAGACAGAAAATTACATACATATACTCACACCTGTAAATCCCCAAGGGGGTAGACAGAGACGTAATCACAGAAAATTAGTGATAGGTTCATTGAGAAAGTCACGCAATCCGCCCTGTCCCTCTAGACAAGTGGCAATTCGCTAGCTGGCATTTGGTAGAATAGAATGACGAATATATGGGATTTGACGTATATGACAGTCGTTAACGCTTGTCAAATACGTCAAATCCTCTACATTCGTCATTCTATTCCATCAAACGCCGGTTAGCGAATTGCCACTTGTCTAGAGGGGCTGGATAGATTAGATTTGAAAGCTCCGCTCCGCTTCGCTCCCGCATTGGCCTTCGTGGTTAATTTTTTTATAACCATGTAGAAATAAGTCATTTTTATAGCTGTTTGATTAAATGGCTAGGCTAGTAATTAAACGTCATCAATCCAAGCTATTTGCCTAGCCGCTTAATCAACTGGCTGAACATCATTCAGGCCGCTAATTGAACTGCGCCGTTTGGTTAGCAGTCTAGGCAGTTAATTGAACGGCAGATTATGCTAGTTCGCGGTTACTTATACATACATCCCAAAACATGCACCCATATGACAGTTTAAAGAACAATATTGACATTTGCTTACTCACAAAATCGTTCTTTCACATCGTCATTAACGACGAATTTTCTTAGCAAATCTGTTTTATACAGTATATGGTTTAAATTCGGAACTATTTAAAACATTACATTACGTGCACGACTTACATGTCACCCGCATACGGTGCAGAACATTCCTTCAAGAACCAAGCGGTTCGGTGACTCTTTCCTTTGTCGCACCATCAAGACCTGGAATTCCTTGCCAGCTCACGTGTTTCCCTCTTCCTACAGTCGTACTTCCTACAGTCCTTCCAAGCGTGGCGTGAAAAAGCATTTGATGAGGCCGTCAAGCTGAGTGCCACCATTGTTAACATGACACATATATATAATGCTGGCCCTCTTTCCTCAGACTTTGCTTTCAGCTTACCATAAAAAAAATCGACTATTAAGATGCTGTTGAGCACCTAGAACTAAGATAGCAGCTGTCTCAAGTCTTGAAGTACAAAGTTAATTTCAAAGTCTCGAAGTACTTACCCGAACTTCGCTTAATTGTTGGTGTTACAGTTAGCACTATAACGGCATAATGAAGTCAAAGTGCCTTGAAGTCTTACTACATTAGGCTTCCTGAGTTTGACTTAGTAAATAATAAATATCCTAGGACACTCTACATAACGCTATCTAGACACAAAATAAGCTTAGCTCAATTTTAGCTTGTGTTGTAGATTCTAGAATGCGGATATATGCGGATATACTCTCTTAGGTATATTTTAGTAATACGTGTTAGTATAGGTATATAGAATTGGCTACTTCTGGGGAAGAATACCGCGGCAATAATAACCTCATTTTGTGTTCCCGGCGGTGATTAGGGTAGCCAGAGCTCACTGGAGAGTTTTTGTGCTGTCAGTGAAAATACCAAAGGCTATTCCTGCTTTGTTTTCTATACTGGAGGCACAGAAGCTTTCTGTGATAACAGCATGAGTGTGACTCCTCTAGTGTTGCACACGGCCATAAGCCACAGTAACCACTTTCCATCAGGTGGGCCGGGTGCTTGTCTACCACCTCAGTAGTATAAAATAAATGCCAACAAATATTTGCACTGTGCGAGAATCGACCCCACGACCTCCGGCGCAGCAGTCGAATGCTCTACCGCTACCCCCACAGAAGTCGTCAATGGATCCCAAGCTGGTAGTTTTAAAATAGGATAGTCAAGTACTTAAGATGTGCATTTAAATACACTCAAGTATGTCCTTTTGATAATACAGGTTATCATACATTAAACAGCTTTTTTTCGCGTCCAAAAAAGCTGTCTGATGTATGCGGCCGCAATACAGGAGGTGCTCTGAGCAAATATTTGTATCCATAAATATGAGTATTTGTAAGTCTGCCCCTCTAGACAAGTAGCAATTCGCTAGCCGGCGTTTGATGGAACAGAATTACCAATGTATGAGATTTGACGTATTTGACATGCGTTAACGACTGTCATATACGTCAAATCCTATATATTCGTCATTCTAGCCCCTCTAGACAAGTGGCAATTCGTTGGTCGTGCTTCGAAAAGCATGTTAAGCCGTTGGTCCCGTTTGCCATACGAACATCTATGGTAGTCATTACGGGTAGCCGTAAAAAGTCGAATAACTGGTCTTATTTTAATGTGGTTAATGGCCAACATGTGACTGCGTTGGTCAGGTTGCCCATATAGCCCTCCGTCTTGACTTAAGACTATTATGTAGAATATACTGCTTCCGGGCTGATTGGACTGGATTACATTCGTGGCATTACGGATCGTATCGGAAGACTGCTAGAAGCTTGTAACATCAAGCCGATATTCAAGCCCACGACGCAGCTACGGAATTTTCACCGTTCGGTCAAGGACCCACGTGGTCCACTATCGTCAGCTGGAGTTTACAGACTCCCCTGTTCATGTGGCTCGGTATACGTGGGCACCACCCAAAGAAGCATCAAGACCCGCCTGTCGGAACATGAACGTAATTGCCGCCTCTGCCACTTCGACAAGTCAGCGGTTGCAGAACACACCCAAAAGGATGGGAATCATACCATCGAATTTCAGAACACGAAAGTTCTAGCTACCACAACACATTTTTTCCCACGTATACTTCGAGAAGCCATCGAAATATTCAAGCATCCCAACAACTTTATCCGAAAAAACGAGGGATTTCAGCTCCAAAAAGATTGGTACCCAGCACTGAGAGCCACTCGGTGTCACAGTGCAAACAACCAATCAGGATCGAGTACGTCCGCGCCACAGCGCTTGGCCAATCAGAATCGAGTGAGTCGATTCCCCGCTCCGACCGTGCCTATAAATACAGCCGTGACTCAAGCCATCGCGCCAGTCGCACGTCAGCCGCCAGCGAGGCAAGGTCTCCGAAGTTGTCGTCGCCTGGCCCTGCGCCACTGAAGATGTCGACCGCAGTGATCGACGAAACGTCTGGAACGCAAGTTTCACATGGACCACGGCCAATCAGCCCGGAAGCAGTATATTCTACATGCAACGCCGGCCGTGAAAGCCTGAAGACTTATATTCAACGCCTCTACGGGGAGGAAGTTCACCAGCGAGTTCGCCGCCTTGAGTCACTTAGAAAAAGAAAGGCCCATCTTTTATCTTCATTGGCGTTTCTACTCCGCTGTCAGGATAGCAACGTCGTGCCCCACTTTCTGCGCCAGAAGAGGATCATACAGAGTCCCGCTTCGCACCGAATCTACGATCGTACAGAGAAAGCCCTTCTCCGAGAACGTATTCACAGTACACGTCGGACCCTGGCACTACTCAGTCAGGATCTTCTCAGAGTCCACCTTCAAGTCGCCCATAAGCTTTCACCGAATGATTGGGACCGCCTGGAAAAACTACCCTTCAACACCATGACCTGGGAAAGCGAGCAGGCTACTACACGTCAGATGAGGAAGTTTAACAGGCTCCCAAGAGCACAAGAGTCTGGTCCAAGTCTGGATAAACGACTTGTAGTACCACCAACTATCCGAGGAGGAGATGTCAGTCTTAAGCAAAGGTGAGAACTTTGCCATTGCCCCAAGATCAGTTCCGGTGGAAGATATTATCGCAAACGTCGAAGCAAGCCTACGGAAACTCCCCCAAGAACTGGCTGAGAGGGTCCGCCAAGAGTCCTCTAGAGTTCTACAGCGGGCCAAGCCACCGAGGAGCAATATCACAGAAAAAGAACGGAAAGCCTTAAAGTACCTAAGAGCTAACAAGGATATTGTTATCCTGAAAGCTGATAAGGGCAATGCCACAGCGGTTCTTAACACCAAGGATTATGAGACCAAGATCAAGGATCTTCTCGACCCAGCTACCTACAAGGAGATTCCAAAAGACCCAACGGCAAGAATCTTGAGACAGGTAAACAACCTGATCAAGGGTTCATCTATCCCAGAAGAAACGCAAAGCTTCATCAAGAAGTCTGAAGCTCTTCCACCTAGGTTGTATGGGTTACCAAAGATCCATAAGCCTTCAGTACCGCTCCGGCCCATCGTGAGTACTATCGGCTCACCCACTCATCCAGTCTCGAAGTATCTCACCGGACTGCTTCAACAACATGTCGGATCATCCTCGTCATACATCAAAGACTCTCGCCACTTCGTGGAGAAACTCAAGAACCTAAAACTACATCCGGACGATCGTCCAGTCAGCTTCGACGTTGTCTCTCTGTTCACGAGAGTTCCGGTCAGGGAAGCAATGTCGCGTATCCGACCACTCTTCTCCAAGGACATCGCTGATCTGTTCGAGTTCGTGTTGACGACTTCCTACTTCCAGTGGAACGGCACGTTCTATGAGCAAGTGGACGGGTTAGCCATGGGAAACCCCATCAGCCCGGTAGTCGCGAACTTTTACATGGAATCATTTGAGGAAGATGCTCTGGATAGAGCCCCCAAGAAGCCTAAGGTCTGGTTCCGGTACGTGGACGATACCTTCGTGGTTTGGACTCATGGGGACTCGGAGCTGGCTAAGTTCCTAGATCACCTAAACAGCATCCATCCGAACAACCAATTCACCATGGAAGTTGAGAAGAACGGGGAGCTACCATTCCTAGATGTCCTAGTATCCAAGAAAGAAGATGGCAGTCTTGGTCACCGAGTCTATCGAAAGCCGACACACACAGACCGTTACCTACACAAGGACTCCAACCACCATCCCAGACAGAAAATATCAGTTATCAAGACACTGGTCCACCGAGCTAAGACCATCTGTGAACCTCAACACCTACAAAACGAGTTACGCCACTTGGACTCGGCCTTCCAAGCTAATGGATTCTCTGCACATGAGATACGGAGAGCTCTTCACCCAAAGAAAGCTTCGCAGACAAACCAGGATGAGGAAAAACCAGCTCCGATAGGGAAGGCTTTCTTGCCATACATTCGTGGCATTACGGATCGTATCGGAAGACTGCTAGAAGCTTGTAACATCAAGCCGATATTCAAGCCCACGACGCAGCTACGGAATTTTCACCGTTCGGTCAAGGACCCACGTGATCCACTATCGTCAGCTGGAGTTTACAGAATCCCCTGCTCATGTGGCTCGGTATACGTGGGCACCACCCAAAGAAGCATCAAGACCCGCCTGTCGGAACATAAACGTAATTGCCGCCTCTGCCACTTCGACAAGTGAGCGGTTGCAGAACACACCCAAAAGGATGGGAATCATACCATCGAATTTCAGAACACGAAAGTTCTAGCTACCACTACCACAACACATTTTTTCCCACGTATACTTCGAGAAGCCATCAAAATATTCAAGCATCCCAACAACTTTAACCGAAAAAACGAGGGATTTCAGCTCCAAAAAGATTGGTACCCAGCACTGAGAGCCACTCGGTGTCACAGTGCAAACAACCAATCAGGATCGAGTACGTCCGCGCCACAGCGCTTGGCCAATCAGAATCGAGTGAGTCGATTCCCCGCTCCGACCGTGCTTATAAATACAGCCGTGACTCAAGCCATCGCGCCAGTCGCACGTCAGCTGCCGGCGAGGCAAGGTCTCCGAAGTTGTCGTCGCCCGGCCCTGCGCCACTGAAGATGTCGACCGCAGTGATCGACGAAACTCCTGGAACGCAAGTTTCACATGGACCACGGCCAATCAGCCCGCATTCTACATGCAACGCCGGCCGTGAAAGCCTGAAGACTTATATTTAACGACTATTAATCACAACCAGGACAGATTTTTAGCGTGCCCTCCGAAGCACGGAAGCACTCAGATGTAACACCAATAAACGGTCACTCAACCTTCGCCTAGGTAACTTAATCCACAGATCATTTACCGAACAGTGCTTGTATTGATATCGCCTTTGGGCTATGAAGGTCAGATGGCAGACACTTCATGCATAAATCGAGGTTCAGTTTAATCCGCAGTAAGACTAGTAAAGCTGAACAAAGACTCCAGATGAAAGCTTCGGGATTAACGCTAAGACTTAATTTTGATTGGTATATCGACTTATCTTGGATACATTTTATCCACTAGCCGGTAAGATTCGCTTGAGCCTCAAGGAAGTTATTAGTATAGGCAAAGACCACACACAGGCATACAAAATTAAATCTCTATATACAACTGCTTCATCGCTTTAAGTAAACATTATTAACGCCTACTTTCCTCAATAAAAGCTTATTACAAATCAAAATATCACACACAAAGACGGAGATTGAATAACAAACCATGACAAAAAACATTAAACTCTAAACACGTTACGACTAAACAATTTCGACTGATGCCTTTACAGGTCATTACTCTGATTGTCATATCGTAACGTAACGAGGCACGTTCTTGCTAACCGTAAGTTGGTCAAGTTTTACGTTAATTCTATTTTCAATGAGTTGCTTGGTCCAGGTTCACACAGCTCAATTCTAGTCGGGGCTGGAGCAGCCCTATAGAACTACTCGCTGAAGACTCCCTAGCAAAAGACACAGTGGAGAGTAGGCAAGTGGTGGGCTGGTTCTCCGGGCGCCATCCATAGCAGAAGCAGGCCTGTACAAGAGCACGACGTGCACCCCCTTTCTAGTGTTGGTACGGCCCGATCTCTCGCAATCTTAAATGGCCCATGGTTAGCCTGGGTACGAAAGAAATGCCCTATTGGCAAACCTATAAATTCAGTTCGAGTCCGACATAATCGCCCCTGGTGGTCGACGGGGGGATTTCTTTACGAATAAAACGTTCTATTTTTAGTTATTTTTTTTATTTAATCCACCGTCTTCCCACGTTACGCGTACGATTAGAACTTACTGCCAATCAGAATAATACCATAGGTCATTACAGAAATAAAGGGTGTATTCATCTGCGAAATTTTCGTTTATCAACCATTACGATGTCAAACAGCGAATTGGAGTACATGCATCAGGAATTTTATTATTACCGTGACTGTTATTGTAAGCGATCTGAATGTAAATAATTGGTTTGTTTATATTTTTTGGGCTTGACGTTGAAGTGATATAACTTGAGGCGGATTGAGGGGAATCACTAACGACCTATTGCGAACGTGACATATGTGGGAGAGAAAAATTCCTCGAACAAGGACCACCCAATTTTTTCTTTTTTATTCCACTAAGTGGCAGACAGACACGCGGACTTCCTAATGGAAAGTGATTAACGTGGTCTATGGACGTGTACAACACCAGGGGAGTCACACTTGTGCTGCCAACCCTGTAAGAACGTTCTTGAAGAACCTCATTTTGTAGTCACTTAGAAAAACCCACAGAACAGAAAAAAACTGTAAAAACCACAGCAGGGGTCATTCCACAGTTTTTATTTTTTGCCAGTCCTAGTGATGTATTTTTGAATATTTAACAAATTTCAACCCGACTAGGAAGACAGGCGTGCATCCCTGTGGCATGCGAAGCTTTTCAACTTGGAGTCTGGGATCCCCTTTTTCGGTCTAACTGCTGATTTGGCTGAACTTTGATATTTTGCGTGAAGCTGCTACCATTTGACTTCCACAACCCAAAGGTGATATTGAAGCATTGCAGTTAGACCAGTTGATGGATTTTCGAGGGCTCCAACTACCCGTAACGACTGCCATAGATGTTCGTATGACAACCGGGACCGACGGCTTAACGTGCTCTCCGAGGCACGACCACACAAATGCAAAGACCCATGTTCATGCATACAAATATTTGCATTAAGCGGGGATCGAATCGCGTTCACTGCCGTCACGGAGGCTGTCATCTTGATATCTATATTGAATTGAATTATGAGAGCCTCAAAGACCCACATAATGAATGTAAATCGAATCATTCAATCAAAATCAAAATTGTTCCAAATGATCTGAATTACATTAACTGTGCCTAAATGAGAATCTCTGACAATGAAAATTGATAAATTATGAAAATTTCAAATCATTATAACCTGCGCTTTTTCTGTTTATATTTTACTTTATAAAAAAGAGATTGTGTGTTTGTCATTACATACCTATAATTTTTGAAGTGAAAACTTCTTTAGCGGCGTTGGATGGGTGTAAATGTTAAGGAAGCGTCAGGATTAGTTGACCTTTGAACCGTAACCGACGACTGATGTCATACAAGATTAGGTACAGACTATCTATTTTGCAAGTTATGATAGATACCGTCGTAGCTTAAACGGTTTTTTCTTATTATAATTTATTACATTTGGTGATTATTTTTCCTTTTTGTAATTTATTACTTTTTATGTTTATTTTTTCTTTCTGTAATTTATTATATTTTGTGATTATTTTTTCTTTTCATAATTTATTAATTTCTTCTGACAGAAAATTTGCAGAACAGAAACTAAGTGATAGGTTCTATGATTAGCGCTATATTATAGGTATGGTATGGTATGTTCTTTTTTATCTTTTTCTATGTATATAACGAAGAAAGAAAAAAAGAAAATATTTTCACTTCTGCCGGCACTCCCAGAGTGCAACCCTTCTTTTTTTTTTTAAACAGTAGTGTCCGTGATTACAAATATTCCCACCATTCTATGCTCCCGCCTGTAGCTAAGTTAAATAACTTGTGTTTTTATTTATATATAGGACACGTGAATTTGCCTTCACCTCGCCTGATGGCAAGCTGAAGGTAAAGTCTCAGGAAAGAGGGTCACCATTACATAGTCGTACCATGTTAACAATGGTGGCACTCAGCTTGACGGCCTCATTCAAAGAGGATTGTCGTCTGCGCACCGCGTGACACCCACTGGTCCCACTAGTGCTGCGACCACAATCCCCCCTGCCCGGCTATGCATTTACCGACCCCTGTACGCAATCCATCCGAGATGGATTGATTACTATGGGGGTTTTCGCAATAGTGCATGGTGGTACCCACCCGGCCGGAATTTGTGATAAATTTGTGCCATTCAAATTTTACCACCAGTTAGGTTAGGTTAGAGATTAGAAACCTCTTTTTGATTTTTCATTTATGGTAGAACTAACGATGGGCCACACTTTTCTCAGCTACAATGAGCATCCATATTACACTAAGGAACCTTTTTACCAAGTTGTGTTTTAAGATCTTGGTGGGGCCTCGTGCAAGCTTTGATTGATGCAGTCATAGCAAGAAAATAATAAAACAAAGAAGAACTTTTTCTACCGCGCTGCAGTGAAAAACGGGTCATGTCTTTAGGTACCAAGAGTGGATAAAGGATATAAGTATCTATATACCTTTTTTTTTAAAGAGAACTTCCGTGCTAGGGAAAAGCCCTGTATCTCGGGGGACTTTACAAACATACAACTAAAGGACACAAAGTACTAACACCCAGACTCAGAACAACTATTTGTGGATCACACAAATTTTTGTCCTGCGTGGGGATCGAACCCATAACCTCGTGCACAGCCGGCGCATACTACACCCACTGAGCCACGGAGGTAGTTATCATATAACTTTATGTAAAAAGGAGTTTACTTATATCCTTTGTAGACAAATTAGTAGTACATACAATCAAAAAAAGTTTTTTGGTAGGCATACGGTGTAATGATCCTAAACTCAAAAGATTGTAGTATAACTGGGTCATACCAAGGACATATTTATATTATTTATTTAAATGGTACATCTACAGAATACATAATGGTACATTTATAATAATAATAGTTAGGGTACTACTTCTTATATGCATTCCTGTTACAGACGTACACAACTTTTGTAATATGGAGTTAACGTACATTTCAATACGAGATGAAATTGAGTTTAAATTACTCTAGTAAAATTATATAATTCAAAAATTACAAATAAAATAAAACAAATACAAGTAGAAAAATAAAATAATAACTTAACAATTACAAATTAAATTCAATAAATAAGTGTAAAAATGCATCAAAATTAAAATTAAAATCCAAATAACATTCAATACAAATAAAAATACAAGAAATTCAATTCAATAATTAAGTGTAAAAATGCATCAAAATTAAAATTCAAATAACATTCAATACAAATAATAATACAAGAAATACAATTCAAAAATATTAATTTTAATTAATTTAACAAAAATTAAAAATGCAATTAAAAAGACAAAATATTAAATTAAAAAGAATAACTATATGGGGGCCCTGGAGGGGTTTAAGAGAATCCCTTTGAGCTTATAAATGGAATCGGCGAAGATGTCAAGACTCACTGAGCTTCCACACAGTGAGTTGTACTCGGAACAGATTCGGACCAAAGGGGAGTTTTTGCCGACATTGGTTTTGCAGAGCGGAATATGGAATGTCCTAATATTTGGGTGCCTCGGTGTTCGGCTGGGCACATTGAGTCTGATGCTAGAAAGCAGCTGACCACAGTCTATATCGGCATTAAGGAGTTTATGCAGGAACACCAGGTCATGGACTTTGCGACGCAGATGGAGTGATTTCATTTTAAAGAATGAAAGTCGCTGGTCATAAGGGGCCCTATGTGAAATGCCGGGCAAGGAATATGCCAGTTGCCTAGTGAACGCGCGCTGTATACTTTCGATTCTTTGTGAGTGAACTGCATATATGGGACTCCAGACAACACATGCATACTCCAGATGACTTCTAACCAGTGCGTTATAGAGCAGGATTTTTGTTTTAGTATGACGGAATTCCTTGGTATTCCTCCTAATAAACCCCAGCACTTGAGCTCCTTTTTTAGCAACTGCATCCACGTGGGAGGCAAAACTCAATTTGCTATCCAATATTACCCCCAGATCTCTAATTTCACTGACTTCCTTTAACACTTTACCGTCGATACTGTAGGTTGAGTGAATAGGGTATCGTCTTTTCGTGTATTTTATATAGCAACACTTGTCTGCATTAAGGATCATACCGTTGCTACGACACCAGTCTTGAATCCTGTTGAGATCGTGTTGGATAAGTTCAGTATCTAACTGGGAGTTGACTGTGTGGTATATTTTGAGGTCGTCAGCAAACAAGGAAAATTTAGAGTGTTCGACTTGGTCCGAAATATCGTTGATGAACAGAGAAAACAACACTGGTCCTAGATGAGATCCCTGTGGAACGCCAGAGTCAGCGAGATACTCCTTAGAGTCATATCCCTTGACCGAGACAGACTGCGGCCTATTAAGAAGGTAGGAACGAAACCATTCCAAAAGATTACCACAAATACCATGGACGTTGAGTTTGGTCAACAACAAGGGGTGACTAACTCTATCGAAGGCACTGGAAAAGTCGGTATAAATGGCATCGACCTGTCCCCCCGCATCAACTCCCGCAGAGAGATCCGACACAAAGGACACCAAGTTTGTGTGCACGGAACGGCCGGTCTTGAAGCCGTGCTGAGCCGTGGTAATAATGGCACTTACGTGATTTGTGATCACAGGACATAAAAGGGACTCACATAGCTTCGAGAAACAAGAGAGAATTGAAATGGGGCGGTAATTTTTTACGTTGCTATGATCGCCTTTCTTATGTATGGGTACAATACGTGCTTTTTTCCATTCGTCAGGAAAAACACCATCCTCAAGAGAACGATTTATTATCATAGAAAGTGGTAGCGCGAGAGCAGAACCACAGCGTCTGACAAAAACAGGAGGTATCATATCCGGACCAGCACCCTTCAAAATATTCAACTGTTTAATCCTTTTCAAGACTTCTCTTTCGGTAAAACTAACATGGGACAACGTATTGGTCAGTCTTGAATGTGAGACAGTGCACTTTAGTTGATCTAAAGGGGTGGTGATGTAAACGGATGCAAAATGCTTTGCAAAGAGGTCTGCAATACCAATGCCAGTACTTTCAGACATGTCGCCCGAATGCATTGTGGCCGGTAACGCTTGTCCACCCTTATGCTTATCTTTGATAAATTTCCAGAGAGATTTCGGATTGTTTGCTATATTTGCTTCAATTTGTGAGATGTAATTACTGTAGCAAATTTTATTTTGTTTGTGACAACGTTGCCTTAAAATGTCGTATTCAATTTTGTCGCGTGGGTTGTTATATTTGTTGTACCTACGTCGAATTTTATCTTTTTCAGAGATAAGACGAATCAGTCCGACATCAAACCAAGGTGGAAACTCTGACAATCGCACTCTCCGGAGTGGTACATGTAGCATTATTACCTCCCTCAACAATTCATAAAATGCTGCAGTCATGTCATTCACTGTCACAGAGGTTGATAACACCTCATATCAATTGATCGCATTCAGTCTCTCTAAAATTAATGCATAATCTGCCTTAAAGAAGTTGAAGTCACCCCTCGGATTAGACTTAAGGTATTCGTGGGTAATTTCAATAGGAACCTGCAGAAGCAAAGGAGGGTGCCTCTTATCGATTTTGCTAATTGGATCGGTGAGCGTACCTCAGTTTGGAGAATTAGTGAGAACAAGGTCCAGAAAATTATTCTCTATATTGCTTTTGCTGTTGACCTGCTTTAAGTCATTTAGGGACATAAAGTCGACAAGAGAGTAGCCCAGGGCACAGTTGTAGTTTGAAGGGATCAAATAACATTCCGTAGGGTGCTGGGTCCATGTGATAAAACGCATGTTGAAATCACCCAGTATTATTATGTCACTAACGTGGTTGATAATGTTAGTGGTATTTACAAAAAAATCATTGAGTAATACCGATGACACTGGAGGTGGCAGGTAGACAGCGCAAATGGCTATTTTTTTAAAAGTGTTATTGCTTGTTTTTATATGGAGTGTAACCCATATATCTTCGCACTTACTTTCCCACGAGACCATGCGAGCAGAAGGAATACTACGCAATACTGCAACCAAAACTCCGCCACCATCCTGCTTGCCTCCACTTACCAAGCATCGGTCTCTCCGATAGACTACATATCTCGAGTCAAATAATTCGCGATTATGTACACTCTCTCGAAGCCAAGATTCAGTCAAAACAATGACAGGATAATTGTTTATTGAAACGTTTTTACAGATATCATTGACCTTAGTTCGAGTGCCACCGACGTTCTGATAGTAAATATCAAGCATTGTTACAAGTTAACCGTGCCAACACATTAACCGAGACTGCGGTAACAAATTTAGACAATACGCTTCAAACATTCAACACTGCGAATTAAAATTGCCTGACTTTGTTCGTCTTTGCGTACAAATATCCTTCCGTTACGTACCCAGGTGAACCTGTACGAAAGTTCCTTGGCCTTTTTGCGTGCTGCGGCGTGGAGAGACTTGTTACCCGGTGTAAGGTGTTCTGCGACAAATACCGGAGCTTTGGGTCCCCCAAGACCCAGATGTTGTGAGCTCAACTTGTCTGTAGCGTTTTTCTTATTAAACGTAGAAACAGCTGCAAGTAGGATATCTCGCTGACGTGGACTGCGAAGCTTCACTACGATCGAGCGTGGTCTGTCACTCTGTTTATTAATTTTTGCAACTCGAGTTGCATGGAGAATGTCATCATCTTCAATCGCTCCGCCCACAGCTTTGATCAGTTGCAATGTAGTGTTAATCAGGTTTTCGTTTCTAAATTCTGGCACGCCGACAATTTCAACGTTATTGTCCCTCATGTTTTGTTCCACGCATCCCAGTCTATCAGATAGGTCCCTTACAGTGCCCCTCAACTCAATGTTCTCCTTCTGCAGCTGAGTAATGGTCGTTGACTTTTCTTCAATTTTGTCTTTGAGGTCTTCGAATACTTTATTAAGAAATGACATAGTTTCCTGAAATTCCGTAATTTTTTCGTTGATTGCTTTTAGGTGGTCATTAATGGTCTCCTCGATACTGGCCCTAATAGTCATCCTAAGTTCCTGCTTTAGAATAGAGCGCAGTCTATTTTCAGTTATGTAACTATCATTACTATCTGTGTTTTCAGATCTGGTACTTTGTTTGCCCCGTGTTGTGACATTGCACGTTTCAGATTCGTTAAAAGGTGCTGCAGTGGAGTTCTGAAAAGATCGAATAGGCGTATTCGTATTGTCGGTCTTGGGCTGCTTGCAGCGGCATTCAGGGCACTGCCATGCGTTTTTGCGGTCGCTGTCCATGGTGCTGAACATCTTCTGTGTTATATTGGCACATTCTAGATCGTACTTCCGAGCACATATTACGCATTTAATACATTCTTTGCCTTTGGTCGTTTTGTTACAGCCGCCACAAGCGATAATCGTAGGTGCCATTTTGCTACCGTTATTATTTTATGCTGTTGAATTGTGTTTAGTTTAGTTTTGATTCCACAGGCCGGTTCAATGCAAGTGCAACGTAGGTGGTGGAGATTAATGTTGAAATATTGATATTATGATGTTTCTTATGTTATAATTTATTTATTTTTTAGTTTATATTATCACTGGGAATCCTTTACCAACAAGAAACTTCACAAAAAGAGTTTTTCGCACAGGTAAGATCCGAACCCACACCTCCGTGCGCGCCAATCCAATGACAACCGGACTGCACGACTCCGTCTTAAGGTTTTCTGGCGAATTAGCTGTTCGTAATGTGACGCAGGTATTCAATTTTACAAGTACATTCACTTTGCAGTAGGGGCAGCACAATAGGGATATGTGGGTAGCTATCAAGGTATGACACAATAATCACTTTTAGTTTTAATGTTTGCAATAAATACCAATTGTTTTTGTTTATAGTCCCACTAAAACACTCACCGCACTGATTGACAATTTTGTAATAGTTTTTATTGTTTATTGTGAAAATGGGTTCAAATATCTTGTTGGTAAGATAGTTCTTAAGGTAAATGTAAACACTGTTTTCTTTGTGACTTTTCAAACACTTTCGATAGGTATAAACTTGGGATAACTATGATACTACAGTATTTTTTACTTTTACTTGCTGTTCATTACGTTTTCAACACTCAAATACAGTTTAAACTGGAGTCGCGTCACCCCCACTTCATCCCACGCCCGCTGAAGATGCATTGCCTCAGGCATCGATGCCCCCGCGTTGAAGACCGACCAAGCTAACATAGCCCCCGACACAAAAGGTATGATCCCCCCGTCACCATTAAAATTGAGTAAAGTAGTGACGAGGTTCTCAACCCCATGAGCCGACGCCAGAAAAGCCGGCAGTCCCACATCTTCCACGCGACGCACCCCCACACCACCACAACGGATTGGCAGAGCCGCCTGAATCCACTGGGTCTCATCCAGGGAGATATTGAGGACTGACTCTACCACCGATTTCAACGCAGCGTCGAATGAAGAAACCTCCTCAGGACAGAGCCAACACTGAGAAAAAAATATTGTTGCGCCAACAAAAAAACTTTAACGCTGGGGAGCCGTTCATAGTAAATAGTTGGATTAACAAAGTTTTTATTGTTAAATAATACATTGTTAAGTCAACAAAGTGTTTCAAAACTGCAAACTTTGTTGACTGAACAATATCTGTAGTCTGTAGGTCTAACAATGTACAAATTGATGCATCTACAATGCTCATTTTGTTTCTATAACAAAGTACCTTTGTTAGCGTGACAAAGTCCTTTGCTATAAAATCAATGCACATTGTCTCTGTACTTACTCTCGTTTAGCTACGCTAGCAACGTTGCTTAGGGCCTATAACTTCACTTTGATCCTACAACAAAGTAGCCTTTGCTACTCTAACAAAGTTTCTTTGTTGTTCTATATATAGTGTTTGTCTCATTTCATATATATTTTGTTCAACATAAGCTGTAGAAGAGTTGATATTTAAACCTTGCGAGTAAATATCAACTCTTCTACAGCTTATGTTGAACAAAATATATATGAAATGAGACAAACACTATAATTAAGTAAACGTAAAAAACCTGCAGGTGACGTTCTTACCTAGAAGGTTATGGTGAAATGAATAAAATGCAATGTAATTTAATGAGTTTATATTTTAAACAACAAAATCAATGATTAGGTATAACAATTTTTGATAAGTACTTTATTTTACATTCATATCAAATTAAGCACTATCTATACATATATGATGTCAACGGCTTATTTACAGGAATGACAATCTTTTAAACTGGTAATATTTTCCTCCATGCTGAACTTTACACGCACTGTCCGTTAACATGCACAATTATTTTGCACACAGAGATTAATAAATAATTGGACGTCACTTACATAACAAAAACGATCCACGATATTGGTATGTTTAAAATTATAAAATACTGTCACGCACACAAAATACGACGAACAAAATAATACCTATTTGAACTAGCGCGTCGTCCAGTCGCCGACACACAAATGAACAGTGTTGCCAGAGCCTAATCAGCCCAGGTTGCCATTTGTAGGTTCAAATATTGCCATCTGAAACCAAAGGTTGCCATTAGAGTTTTTTTTAATAAATTCTGCTTTTATTTTATTAAAAATATTTATAATATATTTATATACCTTTTTCTTTTTTTTTACGTGCGGGAAAGGATACTTCGGAGCCGAAGGGGGAGGTTATGTCGAACGTCTCGTGACATATCCCTCGCACCCCGGCTGACCCAGGGCCATTCCTCTCGGTCTGGCCCTCCACGGGAGGGGGGAGCAAGCGGTCCCCGACTCGCCCCCGGTACGGGGGGCGCGCGCATCGTTCTACGATGCGCGCCGCCGCCGTGGCCTGCTTCTGCTAGGGTGACAAGCGGCTCCACCCGTCACCCTCAGGCCCGCGCTCATGGGGGGCGGACGTCGGTTTGCGCCCTCTGACGCCCGAGCCGCCTTCGAACGCGGCCATTGATGTCCGCGAGTCTTACTCGCTCGCTGCGCCGCGCCCGCTCTGCTGTCTCGTTCACGAGCATGACCTGCTCGCGGAAGGAGGCGCTGGCCGCCCACGCATCCGCGCAGCGGACCATCGCCGCTGCTCGCGGCGATGGAGAGCATAAGCACTCTCACCCCCAGGGCCGTCACAAGCTCCCGCCTAGGCGTTTCAAACGCCGGACACTCGGTGAGCGTGTGCAGCCCCGAGTCCACGCTCGTGTCGCAGTAATGGCACTCGGGCGTTGGCTCTATGCCCATCAGATGCAGGTACCGCCCGAAGTTACCGTGTTCGGTTATGACCTGCGTCTGACGGTACGAGAGGCCACCGTGTGGCCACTCTAGCCACTCCCCCATGATGGGTCTTACCGCCGCAATCACGGCGTGCCCTGCGCGTGGTTGCTCAAGTATTTATGCATATACCTGTGTACACCGAACACAGATCGCGCTTGTAGTCTTGCTTGACACCCGCGCGAAATGCGCGGCAAAACTGACAGGAGTTTTAGTTTAGTTAGACGAATAAATTCTGAATCATCATCATCATCATCAGGCTAGATTAGTCCACTGCTGGACATAGCCCTCCCCTAATGAGCGCCATAGCGCCCAGTCTTCAGCTTGCCGCATCCAGCATCTGCCTGCAGTCTTTCTTAGATCGTCATCCCACCTGGTCGGAGGGCGTCCTACACTACGCTTGCCGAGTCGCGGTCTCCACTCAAGAACACGTTTACCCCAACGGTTGTCGGTTCTTCGCGAGATATGGCCAGCCCACTGCCACTTCAGCTTGCTAATCCTTTGAGCTATGTCGATAACTTTGGTTCTCTGTCGGATGTTTTCGTTGCGGATTCTATCCTTCAGAGAAACTCCGAGCATCACTCTCTCCATAGCTCGCTGAGCGACTTTAAACTGGTGGACCAACCCTGCCGTGAGTGTCCATGTCTCGGCTCCGTAGGTCATGACGGGTAGGACGCACTGATTGAAAACTTTCGTTTTCAAGCATTGCGGTATGGATGACGAGAAGACTCGGCGTAGTTTCCCAAACGCTGCCCAGCCCAGCTGGATCCTCCTCTTGGCCTCCCTCTCGAAATTGTTTTTACCTAACTGCAGAATCTGCCCGAGGTAAGTGTACTCAGAAACGATTTCGAGAAGGTGACCATGTACGACGACCGGTATCGGATCAATGTGGCGATTGATCATGACTTTAGTTTTATCTAAATTCATGCCAAGACCGATACGTCGCGAGGCTGAAGCTAGTCCGCCCAGCATCCGGTTCAGCTCCTCTAGCGACTCCGCCAGTAAGACTATGTCATCTGCGAATCGTAGGTGTGAGATGTAGTCGCCGTTTATGCTAATGCCCTTGCCTTTCCAGTCCAGCGTCTTAAACATATCCTCCAACGCGCTGGTGAACAGTTTCGGGGATATAACATCCCCCTGTCTCACTCCTCTGCGCAATTGGATCGGTTTAGACTGCTGGTCCTGTACTTGGACACTCATGGTGGCGGCTTCGTATAGACATCTCAACACCTCAATGTAACGATAGTCTACTTGGCATCGCTGTAAGGATTCCAGAACAGCCCAGGTTTCGACAGAGTCAAAGGCCTTCTCATAGTCCACAAAGGCCAGACACAGGGGCTGATTATATTCTTCGGACTTCTGTATAATCTGCCTCACTGTGTGAATGTGGTCTATGGTGCCATATCCTCCGCGAAACCCGGCCTGTTCCGGCGGCTGGAACTCGTCGAGTCTCCTGGCGAGACGATTCGTGACCACTCGTGAGAACAGCTTGTAGACGTGGCTCAGGAGCGAGATGGGTCTGTAATTCTCAAGAAGGGTTTTGTCACCCTTCTTGAAAAAGAGCACCACCAAACTCCCGCTCCACGCCTTTGGAGTTCTCCCACTGTGAAGGACGGCGTTGAAGAGGTTCTGTAGTTCCTGTATGACAGGGGCTCCTCCAGCTTTCAAAAGCTCTGATGTTATTCCGTCCTCACCGGGGGCTTTTCCATTTTTAAGCTGCCTCAGAGCTGACACGATCTCGTCTTGACTGATTTCAGGCAGTTCGTCGGTGTAGTGGCGTGTCAGGGTGGCTCTGGAATCGTGGTCATCTCGTCGGGAATGAGAGGCATGTGCAGCGTATAATCGGCCGTAGAAATCTTCTATCTCGGCGAAGATCTCTGGCTTTGACAATACGGTCCTCCCGTCGTGCGTTTTTAGCTTCGTCAGGTGGCTCCTGCCAAGCTGCTGAGTGAATACTTTTGACCCTCGGTTTCGCTCTATCGCCTCTTCGATGAGGCGTGTGTTGGAGCTCCGAAGGTCGCGCCGTACCATCTTCGCAATTTGCTTGTTCAGGTCTGACCTTTCCGACGAAGTCGCTTGGGTGGTTTCCCGTCTTTTTGTCATCAACCCGAGAGTCTCAGCCGAGAGTTTTGATATCCTGCCAGTCCGCTGCGCTCTACAGAACTTGATGCCCTCATCCCTCAGAGTTTCGACCAGATTGTGTAGGCTCTCGTCAACGTCGTCAGTGGGTTCCAAGGCAACAAACCTATTCCCGACAAGCTGCTGGAACTTCTCGGTGCCCGCCATGATATGGATTGGGTTAGGTCGGAGCGTGGACTTCATCAGTTGGCTTCTTTCAAGCTTTAAGTTGATATTCAGAGAGCCTCGGAGAAGTCGGTGATCAGATCCGGTATTAAACCTGTTGATCACTGAGACATCTCTGAATATGTGCTTGCTATCCGTCATGATGAAGTCGATCTCATTTTTAGTCACAGTGTCGGGGCTTTTCCATGTCCACTTTCTTTGAGGCTGTTTCTTAAAGAAAGAGTTCATTAAGAACAGTCCCTCCTTCTCAAGGAAGTTGACAAGCATTTGCCCCCTGTGATTCCTAACTCCATAACCATGAGGGCCTATACGGGATTCGTTGCCAGTCTGTGTTCCCACCTTGCCGTTAAAGTCCCCCATAACAACATTGAAGTGGGCCTTGGTGGTGTTGTGTAAGGCTTTGGATATGTCTTCATACATATCCTCCACTTCATCATCCGGGTGAGCCGAGGTCGGTGCGTAAACCTGAATGACCTTCATGCTGTAGCGCTTGGACAGCCGAAGGATCAGGTACGCTACCCTCGTCGACACACTGGAGATTTCTTCAACGTTGTTAGAGAGGGCCCTATTGACGAGAAAACCTACGCCACCCTGGGATTTCTTATCCCCCTCGCGAAAGTAGAGAAGATGGCCAGAGTCTAGGGTTACGGTGTCCTCCCCCTCTCTACGGACTTCACATAACCCTAGAACATGCCATTTAATGTTCTCTAACTCCACTTCCAACTGCGCTAGATGGTGGTCAAGCCTCAGAGTGCATCCGTTAAACGTTGCCAGGGTCAGATCTTTGTGGCAGCCTGCCGTAGCCCGGTGATTCTTCGCACCCCCTGCCCCGCCGTTACCATGGCCGCTGCCATGGCCAGGAATAGCGAGGCGGCCGGGAACTGAGGGCCATCTTTTTGGTCGTGCCATCATAGGGGTAGTGCCCATAATCCCCACGCTGGGCATGCGGGTTGGGGATCGCAGTTTCCTTGTGGGTTTGCTCTGCAGGGGGCGCTGCTGCCCTCCCCCCGGTTTTGTGTCCCTTAGTCGCCTTTTACGACACCCGCGGGCAGAGTTGGGTTGGTGCTATTCTTTATAGGCCGACACCACACAGCGTATTTCTTTCTAAATTCTGAATGCAAAGTAATATTCAGAAATGTTACTGAATTAACTGAATTTCAGTAAGTCGTTGTGTTTAAAAAAAATATAGGCTGAAATTTACATTATTAGAGACAAAATCTGAAACTGGAAGACAAATTAAAAATACTCTTTGCAGTTGAAATTACCACGCGCATTAACTTACGACTCTATGAGCAATCTAAAAAGCGTCTTATTCCTATCCTAGGTACCCTTAAAGGGCGCTGATTTTAAATATTGAATGAATGATGATTTATACAGCAAAATTGGATTTTCAAGGTATAAGTATAGGTAGCTTCTTAAATTAAAACAATAAAAAGAGAACTTACCAATAGATTTAAAACCAAAAGTATTTGTAAACCCCGAAAACTTTCTTCCGTATATTACAAAATTTACAAAGTACTCTTTCACTTTCTTTAAGTTTCTTTGCACTGCACTGCACACAGAGACACAGAGGCGTAGTATATTACTTACTCTGTGCACATAGGTACTTTCTTCTATATTTAATTTTGTTTTAGAGTTTTCATAAAATTACTTTTATCTCTAGATTCACCAAAATAAACCTTTCAGGAGTAGAAATACGGGTATAATTTGTTTGTCTACTAATTATGTATTGTTTTCAATTGGGGATAAAAATGCGTTCAAGGTTTTGATTTTAATTAATTCGATGCGTTCAGTTCATCTGCGATAGATATTCGATATGTTTTTGGTTTTTACTGATGATCACGCGACGAGTCGAAAAGTTGCCAAAAGTTGCCATTTGAGCTTGGTTGCCATTTGGTTGCCACCAAGGGTCAAATGTTGCCAAAATGGCAACCAAAGTTGCCAAATGGCAACGCTGCAAATGAACGAGCCACGTGGAGGACACCAGTTACCACGCAATAGTTCCCCGTCCCCTGCTACCCGCCCTTCTCCCGCACTTTTTTGACCCAACTAAGTATGCCGAGATTCTACAACAAAGTTGTATTTATCAAAATAAGAGTTGTTGGAACGCTTATGTTGAATTTGATGGGAATACAATGTATGACTTTAGCAAAATATGAAGTAGTTAACATGACAATGTTGTTTGGATCTCTCAACAAAGTAAAATTTTTACATTCCAACAACCTTTAACTTTGCTATTATATCAACTCATATGTTGGTAAGCTAACAAAATGACATTGCCAACTTATCAAAGCATTTTGAACTTTGTCATAGCATTCAGGTGTCTATAGCTCGACGCACAATAAAAAATCAACAACAAAAAGATTGTTGGTTCCGCTATGCACAGCTCGTTGAAGTAGCAAAGTACTTTAATGCTATCACAATAAAATCTTAACAAAGTTTTTATTGTCGCTTTGTTGGCCTTTTTTTCTCTCAGTGAAGTCGGACATCGGTACATGCGTAATAAAACAATCGCGACATGTGCGGACAGGCCTTTCAGACGTTCGTGAGCGGTTAGGAGAAGTTGTTTTCGAACAGTGATGGCCTCTGGAACAGCAGCAAGAAGTATTGGAGATCCCAAGAGGCTGAAGTCAGAAGAAGAAAGTTCCTTGAGGCCAGGGAGAATGGAATTAAAGTGAGAAAAATGTGTTCGAGCGTCGGTGCCACAGGGAAAAAATTCGCACTTCGATTGATTGACCTCAAGACCCAGGTTTCTAAGACTGGGGACTAAGGTCTCCAGATCCTGGGACACGTCTTCTGGTTTACCTCCGATAGTGCCATCATCCAGGTATCAGATGTTAAGGTTGGATTTGAGATCTTGAATCGCCTTATGGATAGCCAAGCTAAACACAAGTGGACCGAGTGGATCTCCCTGTTGGGCTCCCACTTTAGAGAGGATGAGTTTATCTTCTAAGAAAAGATTGGAAGGAAGTCTGTAGACTTGGTGAAGAAAAGGATAGAGAGCCGGGATTTTTTCCTTAACCTCACTCAACAAAACGTCTCTTTCCAAAGTATTAAAAATGCGTTACGGATGTCCATTTTCAGCAGGATCGAGCCCTCGTTTCTCGGATCCATGACGAATGCTCGGGTGGCGTGGATGGCGGCCTCGCATCCTCGGCGTGTCCCGAAACCCAGTTGGTGAGGCTGTAGGTATTCGGCCATCTCCTCTTTGACGGCACGGCAAGCCAATTTGGCAGCCAAACGGCGAAAAACACTACCGACTGCTATTGGTCTCAAACCTCCATCTTTTTTGGCCAATGCAAAGAGGGAGGCTCCGTACAGGTATGGACACACTTGACTATTCAATTGACCCCTGAGTAAAAAGTTTACCAGACCGGTCAGACTGTCCAAAAGACGCCTACCGTTTTCCCCGGCCGACACCGATGACAACTCTTTGAGGTGCCCGGGTCGAATCCCGTCCAAACCCGCCGCCGAACCCGCGCAGAAAGACCCCAGTGCCGAAATCAGGTCGTCTACGGTGACGGTGACAGTCACTGCAGAAACCGGCACGCCCGGATCTGGTGGGAAACTGAGCGGACGCGATGGAGCCGGATGCTTGGCCTCTAAGGCAGCAAGAGTGCCGGGACTCCGCTGCGCGATGCAATCGTCCGATACCAAAAGGCGGACGGCACCTCTCAAATCTCCCTCAAAAACCTTAGACTCAATTCTTCTCTTAAGGGAGTGTGACCCAGTCAGTGCCGACGTCACATCTATCTGAATTTCTTCGTAATGTCCTGCCGACAAAACATTAGCTTTGACTTTAGATGTCACGTTACCCGGCGATTGCCTCGCGGGCACTCTCAGAGCTGTGTAGGCGAAGGAGAGAAGTGCGCCCCACTCATCCACCCCATTGCAGGCAACACACGCATCTACAATTTCGCATAGCTTGCCGGCTGCCTGGTTTCGTGCACCTTTGGGGATGTGCCGAAGGACCGGTACACTGCGCCTAAAAGAAGCGAATTTGAATTTGAATATGACTGAATAAAACTATAAATAGTCAAATCTATATTGAGTTTGCCAGATTCTGCGGTAATTACAAAAGTTACAGACTAAATGTACCATGCCAATAGATGGCGCCTTCCTAAAATAGCATTATTGCCACGAAATATTCATTTATGACATTACCAACGAGTTTTATATGCTTAAATTATCATGTGTGAAAGTTCTGAAATAATTAACGTGATTCTACATAAAGAAATAAGCGTTTTAACTTTTTTATTTTTAAATGAGTATACTAGTGCCATCTATTGATTTTTAAGTATTACTAAAGATATTTTTAAGTATCAAATTAATGTTGCCATCTTTCTCCAACACCAATTGTCCAATTTTGATGCAGTTTTCAGTTATGGTTTGGGTTTGATTGGCACATGTTCTTAGATAGGTGTTACGGTGACAAGTCACCAGAGGCAACTGCAGCAAAGGGCTCTTAAATAGGTATTACAATAGTTGCTGACCAAGGGGCGCTGCATACAACTACTGTAGCGTATTTCGGGCGAACGCCCGGGGCGGCTCATTATGAACATAATATCTATGCTCTTTAAAAAGTTGAAAATAAAAAGCAAAGTTAGAAATTTTAAAAAATCCACGACGTATAAAATTCGTTGAAAAAACATAAAATAATAAATCATGTTGGTTCCTATCAAGGTAAAAGAACTAACCAACCTGTATAACTTAAGCGCGCACAGATCATTGGCTTACACCCTCTTAAAACCTATAGGAAGTCCCCCGATGGCCAATACTTTCGCTGCCATGTTCGATACCAGTGGAGCGAGGTCAGTGACCACGCCAGGTGCTTCCACGCGGCTGCGGATGATTGATGGAGCGTGCTCTTGCTGGCCAGGACCGGCGCGACGGTTTCTGCTACATTTGAATATTTTCTACTGATTTCACTGAGAATTTGATTTATTAGTTTGTATGTATAACTGTGAAAGGGTTCATTTACATTCGAAACTGATCGTAACTGAATTAATGAGGCCGTCAAGCTGTGTGCCACCACTGTGCCCTGGTACGTGTTTGTAATGGTGACCGTCTTTCTTGGGACGTTGCCTTGAAGTTTACCATCAGGTCAGGTTTTGGTAAATTGACGTGTCCTATATAAAAAAATATTTTTGATAACCAGCTGCGAAAACGGAATACAATTGTCGGTTTCATAAACAAGTTCATAACCAACTAGAAGATTTTTATTTTCATTTCGGTAACTGTCAAAGATCAGTTATGAACGTGGTTAAGCCCCCGTGAAAGGGAAGGCTGTAAGCTCTAAATATGTACATATATGATTGCAAATTTAGAGGTAGTGAACTTATTGGTGCCGAACTTCATGGCAATCCTCGGAGTAGGAGTCCTCTCGCTCAGCGCTTTGCTCACAGGAAGCTCCTTCTACGAGCAAGTGCCTAAAGGTCGAGAAGGAAAAGGGGGAGCGGGCTCGGCCCTGAAAAAAAAATGTTGTTTTAGAATTGTTAAATTAATTTGTAGGTGTTGAGGTTCACAGATGGTCTTAGCTCGGTGGACCAGTGTCTTGATAACTGACATTTTTTGTCTGGGATGGTGGTTGGAGTCCTTGTGTAGGTAACGGTCTGTGTGTGTCGGCTTTCGATAGACTCGATGACCAAGACTGCCATCTTCTTTTTTGGATACTAGGACATCTAGGAATGGTCAGCCGCCGGCGAGGCAAGGTCTCCGAAGTTGTCGAGCGCAGTGATCGACGAAACGTCTGGAACGCAAGTTTCACATGGACCACGGCCAATCAGCCCGTAAGCAGTATATTCTACATGCAACGCCGGCCGTGAAAGCCTGAAGACTTATATTCAACGCTTCTACGGGGAGGAAGTTCACCAGCGAGTTCGCCGCCTTGAGTTACTTAGAAAAATAAAAGCCCATCTTTTATCTTCATTGGCGTTTCTACTCCGCTGTCGGGATAGCAACGTCGTGCCCCACTTTCTGCGCCAGAAGAGGATCATACAGAGTCCCGCTTCGCACCGAATCTACGATCGTACAGAGAAAGCCCTTCTCCGAGAACGTATTCACAGTACACGTAGGACCCTGGCACTATTCAGTCAGAATCTTTTCAGAGTCCACCTTCAAGTCGCCCATGAGCTTTCACCGAATGATTGGGACCGCCTGGAAAAACTAACGTTCAACACCATGACCTGGGAAAGCGAGCAGGCTACTACACGTCAGATGAGGAAGTTTAACAGGCTCCCAAGAGCACAAGAGTCTGGTCCAAGTCTGGATAAACGACTTGTAGTAGTGAACCTGTCAGACCACCAACTATCCGAGGACGAGATGTCAGTCTTAAGCAAAGGCGAGAACTTTGCCATTGCCCCAAGATCAGTTCCGGTGAAAGATATTATCGCAAACGTCGAAGCAAGCCTACGTAAACTCCCCCAAGAACTGGCTGAGAGGGTCCGCCAAGAGTCCTCTAGAGTTCTACAGCGAGCCAAGCCACCGAGGAGCAATATCACAGAGAAAAAACGGAAAGCCTTAAAGTACCTAAGAGCTAATAAGGATATTGTTATCCTGAAAGCTGATAAGGGCAATGCCACAGCGGTTCTTAACACCAAGGATTATGAGACCAAGATCAAGGATCTTCTCGACCCAGCTACCTACAAGGAGATTCCAAAAGGCCTAACGGCAAGAATCTTGAGACAGGTAAACAACCTGATCAAGGGTTCATCTATCCCAGAAGAAACGCAAAGCTTCATCAAGAAGTCTGAAGCTCTTCCACCTAGGTTGTATGGGTTACCAAAGATCCATAAGCCTTCAGTACCGCTCCGGCCCATCGTGAGTACTATCGGCTCACCCACTCATCCAGTCTCGAAGTATCTCACCGGACTGCTTCAACAACATGTCGGATCATCCTCGTCATACATCAAAGACTCTCGCCACTTCGTGGAGAAACTCAAGAACCTAAAACTACATCCGGACGATCGTCTAGTCAACTTCGACGTTGTCTCTCTGTTCACGAGAGTTCCGGTCAGAGAAGCAATGTCGCGTATCCGACCACTCTTCTCCAAGGACATCGCTGATCTGTTCGAGTTCGTGTTGACGACTTCCTACTTCCAGTGGAACAGCACGTTCTATGAGCAAGTGGACGGTTTAGCCATGGGAAACCCCATCAGTCCGGTAGTCGCGAACTTTTACATGGAATCATTTGAGGAAGATGCTCTGGATAGAGCTCCCAAGAAGCCTAAGGTCTGGTTCCGCTACATGGACGATACCTTCGTGGTTTGGACTCATGGGGACTCGGAGCTGACTAAGTTCCTGGATCACCTAAACAGCATCCATCCGAACATCCAATTCACCATGGAAGTTGAGAAGAACGGGGAGCTACCATTCCTAGATGTCCTAGTATCCAAAAAAGAAGATGGCAGTCTTGGTCACCGAGTCTATCGAAAGCCGACACACACAGACCGTTACCTACACAAGGACTCCAACCACCATCCCAGACAAAAAAATTCAGTTATCAAGACACTGGTCCACCGAGCTAAGACCATCTGTGAACCTCAACACCTACAAAACGAGTTAAAGCCATCGAAATATTCAAGCAATCCAACAACTTCAACCGAAAAAACGAGGGATTTCAGCTCCAAAAAGATTGGTACCCAGCACTGAGAGCCACTCGGTATCACAGTGCAAACAACCAATCAGGATCGAGTACGTCCGCGCCACAGCGCTCGACCAATCAGAATCGAGTGAGTCGATTCCCCGCTCCGACCGTGCCTATAAATACAGCCGTGATTCAAGGCATCGCGTCAGTCGCACGTCAGCCGCCGGCGAGGCAAGGTCTCCGAAGTTGTCGTCGCCCGGCCCTGCGCCACTGAAGATGTCGACCGCAGTGATCGACGAAACGTCTGGAATGCAAGTTTCACATGGACCACGGCCAATCAGCCCGGAAGCAGTATATTCTACATATAACTATACCGCTTTGAAGTTCGATAAAAAGTAACTAATTTGACTAGTCAGTCAAATAACCAATTCAATTACTTTTCATTTTGAACGTAGGGTCTTGTGGGTTGAGGATTGCGTGAAGTGTACCAATATTTCACGCGGGCGATGTCATAGGCAATAGCTAGTTAGTAATAAAGAGAAGTTATCCCGTACTTTTCCATTAATGTCTCGATAAACTAGAAACATGGAATTGTTCAAGTGAAATATCTAAATATGTAATGTGCTATTACATTGTCCTTGACCGCGGTTTTATGGTGAACAACAAAAGGTTTTTGCACACTGGACTATAACACAATAATTAATTTTCGCAGTTTTCTCTTGAGTCCAATCGGTGTCTTATTTCATTTTTCTATACATATATATCCTGATCCATGTTAGTTTTTCCTGGAACACATCAACCGCTATCGAATTAGTGAATTTTATCAATTAGATGACGACATTTAGGCTGGATTGAGAAAAGTACTTACTCTCATAGCACTGCAATTACAAGCACTAATAGGAATCAATGGCAAAACTGGATGACATCTGTTTCTACAGTTAGACCAGTTAGGCAACCGTCACTTATTAAAAACTACGGAGATAAGTACCTGCGGCGCGCTAGATAGAGAGCTAGTCCGCTGGACTGCAGGGGCAATCAGGGCTTGCGCGCGCTTGCAGGCATTTGCGTGACGCGAATTGAGTAATCATAATATTGTAGTCAGTTTTGTGACTTTACTACCGCTGTTGAAAAGTATTAACTTTATTACACCATGTAAATTCTTACCAACAAACTATTTATTAAAATTACTTGCAAGATTTAGAAATTTTGCAACACACTCTATAACAGGAACTTTAGAGACCGTAAAAAATTCATCAGGCATTATAAAAAGTTAAACAACTGTAAACACATATATTCTAAAATATAAATAACACCAAACGTTTAATTGGATTGTATTATTTTAATTTTCTGAGAAAGTGATAGCCCTAACACTCACGTTGGCGGCGTCGTATGTTCGGAATAAAAGGCGGTGCCTACGACATTTCGTAGGTTATTAAAACAGCAGTTGTCTTCAAAATCAAGGAAGTGCAACTTCTGTACGTAGTACTATTATTTATTCTGTGGTCCAGTGTTGTACGTGCAATACTCATTTAGAACAATTCTTTTTTGTGTAATTTATTGCTAAATTTCATAATTCCTAATATACACTCTACACTACTATGGTACTCTCTCACGAAAGATAGAAATGGAAAATCATCTCCTTTAAAAAAAATTCAATAATAAGGAAGGAATAAAAATTGAATCTACCATCTAGAAAACTTCATAAAAATACGGCTCTGAAAGTTTATTACGCTATAGTGTATAGCCATCTTTATGTACAAAAAAAAAGTATTTTTCCAGTTTATTCGAACCGCCCGAGTCTAGATGCGGGTTAACTGATTTATATGGGCAATAAAACGCGATTTTACTGGCCAATAGACGTGTATGGACCATTTTAGTTGGTCCACTCACGCGATTCCAAGGCTGCTAGGCACATATTCAGTGTGTAACGGCTTTATTTATGAACATCTTGGTGGCAAATTTACTATCGAGATGAACAATACGGGTATTGTAAAAACCTGTGAAGAAAACTGATTAGAGTAATATTCAATTTCATAAAGAGGGAAGTTCTTAATTCGTATTCAATGTATGTCTTATTATTAAGAATACTATGGATTTTATTGGATTGGATATATTAATGGCCTTAATGTGTGCCAAAAAATATTATAGATAGGTAGCTAAACAAAAAGGCCCAATTCAAATAAAATAAAAAATACTGACTGCACGGTAAGACAGATATTTTAGTGTGTTATTCGTGTTATTTTCAAAGCAACAATTTGAGTTTCTGATGTATTTGTCCGATACAAAAAAAAACATAAACTAGAAAAGTACTTATTTTGAGCTACAGAATTCTCGTTTGGGGTAATTCCGCAGATTTAAACGCAATATTTATCTTATAAAAGCGGTCTGTGCGAGCTATTTATAATTTGGGCCCAAGAGTCTCCCTCCGAGAAAAGTTTAAAAAAATAGACATTCTTACTGTAGTGTCACAATACATTTTCAAGAACCAAATGTATGTAAGGAAAAATATCTCAAAATTTTGAAAAGTTTGTGACAGGCGTAATATAAATACGAGACATAAAAACAATGTTGCAGTTTGTGATAGTATATACTCCATAAAATTAGTAATTCTTTCCGGGGCAACTGTACACGCTCCTTTAAAGAAATTAGAAATTTACCTGTGGCCAAATTAAAAAATGTAATTAAGACTAAACTGTGCCAAAAAAGCAATTATAAAATCCGAGAAAATGTAGATGATAAACAAGCTTGGAAATGAGCTGTTCGCATAACTATGCTGCTCAAGAAAACTATTATATTTAGACTAAGTATACTAGGCAAATGTTTGTAAATTGGCAAAAAAAAATGCCCGCTGAGTTTCTTGCGGAGTCTTCTCAGGTTGGGGCCGCGTTTCAAACTGGTGTTCCATTTGCTAAACTAGTCTGGAATTGTATGTTTTAATTTGACGTTTTGTAAGTTCCGTTTAAATGGTCTATACAGAATAAATTATTTTTGAATTTGATTTTGATTTAATAATATGTCCGACAATAGCTTCATTAACTGTTACATAGAAACAATAATACCCAACCGATTTTTTTTTCTTCGATCTATCAAAGCCAGCTACTAATATCGACGTGTTGGTTTCTTAGAACAATACCTTCAAAAACAGACCCTGCCAGTACGCACATGCGTCGCTAAAAATAAAGAAATATACGCCGGAAGCAGCGGAAGCTTTGGCCTTGTGAGGCGTGAATCCCTTGTTCATTCCCGCAAACCATATGCGAAAGACATACTTACAAAAGAAATTTGAAACTAAACCTGCAGTCAATAAAGTCGATTTTAACTACAAGAGCCTGTTTATTTGGATTCCTTCAACATGTCATATTGTGTATTCAATAAGCAACCAGTTTTTGAACTATCGAGTTTCATAGAAATGTAATAAAAAGTATCGGGCATTTGTCTTCATGCTAATCTGAATAAATGTCAGAATTATAAATAAGATGCTTAGGTTCCTTGTTCGTGGGAATATGGATATCGAATAAAAAAAAAAGTTTATTATGACCAAGAGAACGTATTATAATAATGTTAGTTATATTTCTCAGTATGAATAAACGCCTACATCCGCGGCAACTTTCATATCAATGACAGCTGATACGTGATTGAGAGTCGGTTTCCCTGGTGTGGTCACGTTTTGCGGCAATTGTCCGACTACGTGGGCAATATCTAGCAATTCAATATCCGTTGGTTCCCGGTAAAAAGGCTAGATTCAGAAAGTTCCGGCTTTCGTCCGAAGCCGTATAATGAATCGTACGAAGTAGAGGAAAATGACAAAGTGAATACTGAGTCCCACTATTTTGGTAATCTTTGATCGGGCTCTGCAATGGTAGCATTGAATGCAATTTGGAAAAGAGCTTATTAGACATCATCATCATCATCAGGCTATATTAGTCCACTGCTGGACATAGCCCTAATGAGCGCCATAGCTCCCTATCGCATCCAGCATCTGCCTGCATTAGATGTCTGCTTATAAATGGGTCTTTTCGAACGGGGAAGTACCGTCATCCCGATTACAATATTTTTCACGTAGCATGGGTACGGTGACATTTGACTAATTCCATTTCATGCATGATTCATTTCGAAACAATTTACCTAACGCGGAATACAGGAAACAACACTTAATACGAAGATAAAAAGAAAACTGTTTTATTTTGCATTTTTAACTTAAAACTATTTTTATTTCTCCGTAATTATTTAAACTTTAAATATAAACATTCCAAATACATAATTCTTGATGCGTGAATCGGAACAGGTTGCGTTAGAGATTGACATAGTAAAATCGTTAGTTGTATTTTTAACTAAAATACGATTATAAAATATAATTATGTAATAATAAACTTTAAACAAAGCATTTTTGTCTTTGTAGAGCTTTATTATAATATAGCAACACTGCTTAAGCATGAGCTGGCAGCCATCTTGTTATATCAACTCAGTACGAGTGCGTCTGCCTTGTATGCGGTCTGTTTTCTTTGTTTTGAGCTTGCGTGGTGTTTTTGTTACTTGTTTTTGTTATTGACTATCGTTGTGCTTTGTTGTTTTCGTTACCGTTTTTTGTTATTGACTTTTGTTTTGTTGTTTTTTTTGGCAAAATGCCAAAAAGAACGAAAAAGACTGTGCTTGGTAGTCAAGCCCGTGAATTTGTAGTTCGATTGCGGGATTACTTTGAGCGGGAACGTGAGAATGGCGGAACGCTATTGCCTGTGTCCAACGTTTTGGATCGAGTGGCAGATGCGTTAGACATTGGGCGGAACACGGTTTCTCGAATCACTCGAGAAAAATATGGTGCTCACGATACAGAAGAAAATAAGTTGTCCACCCCTAATAAAAAGCGAACCAAAAAGGCATCTGTAACAGATGTAGACAGTTTTGCGGCCGATGCTATACGGAGCCACATTTATAACTATTACCAGAATAAAGAATTACCGGCGCTTCTAAAGCTGGTCAAGTCTTTAAAAGATGCTGATTTGTTTACTGGAAGTCCTACATCCTTGTGGCGCGTATTGAAGGACATTGGTTTCCAATTCAAAAACGTAAACAAAAGAAAAATTGTCATGGAGAGGGGCGATATAGCACTTGCGCGGGTTACCTTTTTGAAAAAGGCTAAAGCGATTACCGATTGGAGCAATGTCGTCTTCCTGGATGAAACTTGGCTGAATGCCAATCATACGGTCGGTAAAATGTGGACTGACGATACACCTCATGCCTCGACCAAAGTGCCAGAAGGAAAAGGGGAGAGATTGATTATTTGTCACGCAGGCACATCGAAAGGATTTGTAGAAAATGGGCTACTTGCTTTTAAATCGAAAAAGACGGGAGAATATCACGAAGATATGAATGCGGAAGTATTCACGGAGTGGTTTCAAAATATGCTTAGCAATTTAGAAGAACCCAGCACAATTATTATGGACAATGCCCCATATCACTCCGTGCAATTGAACAAACCGCCGACTTCTTCCAATAAGAAGAGCGAGTTGATCGAGTGGCTCCAAGCCAATAATGTGGAAGCCGATGAGACGAAATTAAAGGTGGAGCTAGTGAAGCTCGTAAAAATGCACAAGCCCCAAACGACATGATATGGTCACGAAGTCCTGAGGCTTCCACCGTACCACTGTCAGTACAATGCCATTGAATTAATTTGGGCCCAAATCAAAGGTAACTTGTTTAACCATAGTCTATTTACATACTGACAAAAATATGATTATGTTTATTACTTGAATTCTATGACTCAATTTGTTTTTTATCTTGTTTCAGGATACGCTGCACGAAAAAATACAGCTCCGCCTATTACAGCCACAAAAATGATGGGGTTATTGAAAGAGGGATGCAAAAATGTCACTGGCGATGACTGGAAGAAAGTAGTGGAGAAAACCAAAAGTCTAATCTTACATGACTGGGAGAGATTAGAATAGACTGCATAATTGATTCCCAAATAATTATTCACGTCGACGAGTCAGATGACGATGATGATGATGATGATGATGATGAAGATGATGAACATGTTTGATTTTTAATAAATAATTAAACAGGTTATCAATTTTGTTTTACTTTTTTTCTTCAAAATTACTAGTTAATAGAATCGATTTCTTCTTCATTAATAAATGATCTCGATAAGATATATAATCGATTTTATTTCATGCGATTTTATCTTGACTACATCTCTAGTAACTTCAAATCCCAAACGTCACCGTACCCATGCTACGTGAAAAATATTGTAAGCTTGGCAATATGCATATTGACAGATTTATCTTCTACACACACACGGACGTATAAGCACGCACACAGGCACGCAATCATGGACCCACACACCCACACATACAGTCAAAGACAAACACATCGCCTTGCGGGATAGATTAGAAGGACTAATAAAATAAAAACCCGACTGAGGCTGAAAAGATTGAAACAAGCTTTATAGCCCATTAATTTTCATCCGGTTTGTAGATTTGCGAGGTACCTACCGCCTGCTATAAAACGTGTTTCAATCTTTTTAGCCTCAGTCGGGATTTTATTTAAATTTATTTATTTTATTTTATACTTGTTAGTTACGACATATATATTTTTGTAATAGTCTTTCAATTTCCTTCATTTTGATATCCCACTCGATACATTTGAGTGATTTTTTCTTTATCACATATACATTTTTGCGCCAAATAAAATTTATATACACAAGAACACTTGGGCAATAAATACCTTTTATTTGAGACATCAATCATTGAAATACGTACAGTGGTTCAGAAGATTATGAGGTAATAGAGAATATAACAAACATACATACAAGATACGCGCGAAAAACATAACCCTTCTTGGCAGTCGGGTAAAAAGAAAGACAGACAGCAAAAAAGATATCCAAGCCGTATTATAATTTACCGACAGGTATTTAAATTGTTGCATAAACCTAATCTCTAGACTACTTTTGAGATATAATCGCACTAGTACAACTAGGGATTGCACGCACTACTTCTCGTAATCCCGGGATTTTCGGGACTACCAGTCCCAGTAATTTATTTATTTCATCACTATTGATTTCAACGATTCGCGCCATTATGACATGTTAAGGTTTCGTTCCAACGGAGGTTCCAGAACAGCGAAGCTGGGTTCGGCTGTATTCGACTAGCTTCGGTTGTACCTTTTTTACTGATTATAAAGACGTGATACCGTAATTATTATAATTTCACATGATAATAATATGCGTAATAATTTCCTTGGATATACATGAATAATTAATTTATTATCACTGAGCCTGAAGTTGGCAGCTAGAACCCAATGGAGCAGCACCAAATTGGCAATCAAACTCTAGCAGCCAAAATAATAGCCAAAATAAGAAATACAACTAATTCAGTCATAGTTCGGATATTAATCCGAACTATGACTGAATTAGTTGTATTTCATTAATGAAAAAATAGTGCTCAACCAAATTGACTACCGATTTTGGCTATATATGGCTATATAATTATAGTTATAGTAATGATAATCAGACTATTGATAATTTCTTTAAATCCATTTTAACATTAGTTTCTAAGAATCGTGTTATAGGGATCCCCGACACTGCGCGGGAAATACTATCCATTGCATTAGAGCTATTGTTGCATTCAATTTACAGCTGTCTAAATGGAATAACTTGATTTTTTTCTTCTTTGGTAAATTCGAAACAGGTGGAAAAATTAAAAAGATCATTATTTTGAACTTTTTTGTAATGGACGTCCAGAATGAAAAATAATTTTCGTAAAAGGATCTTTCAGGGAACTTATTAAGATAACGATAATCAGTGCCAAATGGATTATTGTTTTCATTTGAAATCGTATATCTCAGCACGTAACTGCCATATGAGGCTTAGTAAGTTGCAAAATGTTTTTATATTTATCCTAATTCCTATTCCCAGCATCGCGCAACGTTGGAAACTTCTGCAAATTGCCTGAAACCTACTAGTAATACGAACAGAACATGTGTTTGACCTTTTGGTTGCCAATATATGCTACCAATTTTGGCCGCTACGATTTGGTTGCCTCATCAGGCTGGCCAGCGAGATGGTTTTTCGGTATTTCGGTTATCGGACTCGAGCCGACTAAAACCTCACACTATCTTGGGTCTCGAATGCCGAGATCAAGCAATAGCAAGGCCTAGTAAAGCAATTCCTTTCCACCCCCACTTATTTAATTTAGTACGGTACCGAGTTTCTTGCGATATCCCGGGATTTCCCGGAACGGCATGGTCTGGAACCGGGAAATCTGTGTCCGTCCTCAGTCCCGGGAATTGCAAACCCTAAATACAACACTTTAATCTTATAAGAGCAGCATTGAGACCGAAAACTGGGATCCTTTTAGAGGCTTAAAAGATTCTGTGATCCATCATTTCGTATTCCCTTTTCTTATATATAGGTAAGTAAAACCTTAGTGAGTTATTTGAGGTTCGTAAGATGAAATATTTTAGTAATAGATAGTACATCGACCCGTATCAAAGGTTTTTCGAAGCAATTACATAAATGGGGTTCGTCAGGAAGGGTATTACAATGTTCCAACAGGGTCGGGAACACGATATTGACGCTCCTTGCATACGTTCATAGGTAATTGTAATCACTTTCTATTTTGTGGGCCGTATGCTTGTCTGCAACCTCAGTAGAATAAGAAAAATATATTTTTAAATACTTGTGTATATGCACGATTTTAATTTGTTTTTGTTTTATTTCAATCTTGTTGCCAATAATAACTTTTTAACAAAAAATTAAACCGCCGAAAAAACTGAAAAACAAAATATAATAAACCTTTTAAAGTCGATTTAAATTTGTTTTTTTTTTTAATATGGTCTTTTGAATATTTAACATGAAAAATGTTATATGTTTTTTATTTAACCTTAATAACTAACTTCTTAAAGTAATGAAACTATAAGTAAGTATACAGGGTGTAATCGTTAAGTGTGTCCAGGCGATTATTCCGTAACTATTACAGCTATCAAAAAACTTTAAACTGATATCGAAAGTACGTTACCTAATGAGTAAAATGACATCAATAACTTCTTAAAAATCAAACGAGACCTATCTAAAATTTTGACATTAAACACTCCCATACATTTAGTATGAGATTAGTAGAAAGGTTTTAGTTTCCTTATTTTAAGTGATCTAGTACCCATTTTACCTTAATCATATTTTATGATTACGTATAATATGACAATGATGATTTTGAAATAGATACATGTGTAAAATAATTATCTTAGGTACCACTTGAAATTAGTAATAAACCGTGTTTTAATATCGCATTAAGTAATTTGAGCTAACTGAAAAGCACTACAAAAAAAACGATACTCTTTGGTGTTCGTTCTAAATTCAAAACTTTTATCTCGGGTTTGTTGTTCCCGCCCATTTATCGTTGTTTTTTTAATTTGCGTTAATAATCGTGATTGTTTCATTTATTGATTGCAAAATGGCATAAAGTGAAAAGAGAGATATGCTAAAAATTGACTACAAATATGATTGTAACAAAAGAGCGGCCATTATCGCCTACAGAAGAGAGTACCCAGATGGAGAAGTCCCTTCTGGTGTACGTACCTAAAACCTTTCTACTAATCTCATACTAAATGTATGGGAGTGTTTAATGTCAAAATGTTAGATACCTCTCGTTTGATTTTTAAAAAGTTATTGATGTCATTTTATTCATTAGGTAACGTACTTTCGATATCAGTTTAAAGCTTTTTAAAATTTGTAATAGTTACGGAATAATCGCCTGGACACACTTAACGATTACACCCTGTATACTTTAGTAAAAACATAGTTGACTTTTTTTATATCACTTAGGTGGCAGACAAGCACACGGCCCACCTGATGGGAAGTGGTTACCGTGGCCTATGGACGTTTGCAACACCAGGGGCATCACATTCGTGCTACCAACCCTGTAGATACCTTCTAATACCCTTCTTGAAGAACCCCATATTGTAGTCGCTTGGGAAAACCACGGCAGGAAGTTCATTCCACAAACTGAGCGTGCGTGGGAAGTTCCTTGCAAAACGCACGGTGCGCACCATTTCCGGTCGCAGTGTGTGAGGATGGACTCCGTGCCTATGGCGAGTGGTGCGATGATAGAATGCAGCGGTGGGCATCATGTCAAACAATTCATCTGAGCACAAACCATTGTATAGGCGGTAGAACACACACAGCGAGGCAAAGTCCCTTCTGAGGCTGTGAGGTTAATTAACCATAATAACTAAGTTCTTAAGTATAGCTAAGTAATTTTGAGTCGGCGCCAAACAAGCCCCTCCCCTGTGTCTTAGCGGGAGTACATTCAACAGCTAATCAAATGGCGCTGGTTCGATTCCCGCTCAGTTCAAAAATCTATTTTTGAATAGTCTAGATATTTCTATGTACACTATATTTACAACTAGCGATCCGCCCTGGCTTCGCACGGGTGGTAAAAGCGTTACCGTGGAAATTCAATATAGCCTATGTTACTCAGGATGAATGTATAGTTTTCCAATGGTGAAAGAATTTTTGAAATCGGCACAGTAGTTTTTGAGTCAATTCATTACAAACATACAAATCTTTCCTCTTTATAATAGTAGAAAACAGTACTAGTTAGAAAATGAATCTAAGTATATTTATCCACATTACAGCACCCATACAAGAAGCTCTGCCACAGAATAGATAATAGTACTAGGCTCTGCTTAATTAGCATCTAGATGGCGCCATGTAAAGTTCAATGCAAAAACCACGGAAATGAAGTTGACACTATTTTTAGCAAGCTCATTACGTCACAATGTTTGTCTGTTTGAGTACTAAATGAGTCATGCGCAAGCGCTAGTCCGATGCACCTCCCATACGAATTATTTTAATTTTTATTCAAATAGTCAGATAAACAAGTAGTAGTTTTTGAGTGGACATCACGAAGGACAGAATAATTCTCACGCCTATATCCCCGAAGGGGTAGGCAGAGGTGGTAGCACCCACATTAAATTAAAAATTAATAATTCCTTTTTCCATAATCGAAATAGAGTGGATATTTGCCACATAGGTTTCTGTTTCTTGGTTTTTGTTATGAGGGTAGCAAATGAAGACTGCCGATTCCGTGCTATGGACTATGGAGGGCACGTTAAAAGTTAGTCCCGGCTGGCAATAGTCGTTAGCCCAAGACGTAAAGCATAAATATGTGTGCGATGTCGCCAACCGTGGAACGGATCCGGCGGCTGGGTCTCGAGGTGGCTCTGCACAAGTCCGAGGCCACGTTCTTTCATGGCCCTCGGCGCAGGCCAGGCCCGGGAGCCAGCCTTACAGTGGGAGGCACTCCCATCGACATCAAGCCCCGGTTGAAAAACCTGGGGCTCGTGCTTGACGGTCGATGGGACTTCGGACAGCATTTCCGAAGTCTGCGCCCCAAGTTGGTGACCACGGCGAATGCCTTGGGTCGGTTGTTGCCCAACTTGAAGGGCCCAGTGGCCTCCTGCAGGAGACTCTACGCGGGTGTCGAGCGGTCCATGGCCCTATACGGGTGCCCGTGTGGGCAGCAGGCCACGGCGGCGGCGCGCATCGTAGGTCGATGCGCGCCCCTCCCCACTCCGGGGTTGAGTGTGTGTGTGTGTGTGTGTGTGTGTGTGTGTGTGTGTGTGAGTGGACCGCGTGGTCGTGGGCCGACCACGCGTGGTCGGAGGGCCAGACCGAGAGGGATGGCCCTGGGTCAGCCGGGGTGCGAGGGATATGTCGCATGACAACCTCACCTTCGGCCTAGCACTACGACCCAGAGACGGCGCACGGCGTACGGTTTAGTCGATTCGAGTCTGACATACCTTCCCCTCCGGCTCCGGAGGGGAGGGTATCTGTGGGGATTTCCCGCACGTAAAAAAAAAGAGACGCCGCCAACCAGCTTATTCAGCCGTTCAATTAACTGCCTAGGTGGTTAACTAAACGACACCATTCAATTGACGGCCTGAATGATATTCAGCCGTCTCGTTTATTACATCATTTAATGACCTGGCTGGCTAATGCTTAGACCTCGAAATAAGATAGAAAATTACATACATACATATACTTACACCTGTAAATCCCGGAGGAGGTAGACAGAGGTGTATTCACAGAAAATAAGTGATAGGTTTAATGTGATAGCTACGCAGTCAAATTTTTATAACCGTGCCGAAATCAGTAATTTTTCTAACTGTTTAATTAAATAGCTAGGCAAGTAGTTAAACGTTATCGATCCAAGCTATTTGCCTAGCCATTTAATTAAATGGCTGAACACCATTCAGACCGTTACTTGAGTGGCGCCGTTTAGTTAACTGCCTAGGCAGTTAATTGGACGGCTGATTATGCTAGTTGGCGGCAACATATATAGGCGAACTGAACAACTCTGTCAGTGTTTGGCCACTAACCACAACTCAAGCTGGGTTTGGTATATTTTCAGTTAAATTGGGTACGACTGCAATGTGACCTAGGTACGGTCAGCCTCAGTAAAATGTTAACCAAAACATACATACATGCATAAGGTCACACCTTTTCCCATCAGGGCAAGCAGAGACCACTTCTTTCCGGGTCCATATCGGCTCTCATAAAATTTGTATTCATATTTACGATTTTACTACGAATTGGAGTTCATAATAATCACTCTTCATAATTTTTTTCTTCATAAACTTTATGTTCATACATTAATATTCCTATAATCGGAACTCATAACACCCCGTCATCATATTTTTTTATTTCATAATGTTTTCATTAAGAAGGTGTTTAATTAATAATTTTTTTATTCAGAATAGTTTTCTTCATAAGAGACAATGTTCATATTATTTGTGTACATAACGTTGTCTCAAATAAGATTAAATTGTAGCATTCTATTTAAAAGGTTACGTATTATAATAACTACAGTTATTATAACTATTTTCAAGACAACTACGGTCAAAAAAACTACTGTTTAAAACAACATTAGAATAATCATTTCATAGAATATCAAATCAAATATTCTTAATCATTATATTGTTTATTTAATAGAAAACTTTATAAACTAAACAATTGATGCGTCTACAGAACGATTAAATAATGAGTGAACCGACGACAAGGTCGACGGAGCCCCGCTACGCGGGGCTCCTACTTCTGGGTGGTTTATAAAAAATCTTCTTCGGGGTAATCTGAGTCGGGGTGTTAACTATAATGACGTTTTATTAATAATTTAATAACAAAATGATTATTTCTGTCACAAAGTAGTAGTATCAATAAACCGTATGAATATATATATATATAAATTTTATTATAAAAGTGATGTATGTTTATTAACAGTATGAATTTTGATGTATAGGATAAATAGCACTTCTGATTAAGAAATATATGAAAGCAAAAATGAGTACAAATAAATGTATGAACAATAAAATTATGAAGTCGATTCATTTGGCGTTTTAATATTTATTGAAATAAAAATTATGAAGAGTGATCATTATGAAATAAAATTGTATGAAACATATTTTCGGACTTTCCATGTTAGGAGTTAAAAAGTTATGTAAGAAAAAGCGCACCGCTTCTTTCCACTTGCTACGATCCTGACACACCTTTTTCGCTTCTCCTACTTTCATAAGCGTTTTCATGCAAGCGCGTTGGTTCTGGGTACTTTTGACCTGGCCTTTACTTAAGACGTCTTTGATTTGATCAAAATGTTGTGTTTAAATGACAAAGTTATACACTTTTTTTTTTTATTTTTTTTTTTTATAAATAGGACACGTCAATTTGACTTTACCTCGCCTGATGGTAAGCTGAAGGTAAAGTCTCAAGAAAGAGGGTCACCATTATGTACACGTGCCATGTTAACAATGGTGGCACTCGGCTTGACGGCCTCATCAGATGCTTTTTCACGCCCCGCTTAAAGGACCCGGGACTGTAGGAAGAGGGAAACACGTGAGCTGGCAAGGAATTCCAGGTCTTAATGGTGCGACAAAGGAAAGAGTCACCGAACCGCTTGGTTCTTGAAGGAATGTTCTGCACCGTATAGGGGTGACATCTAAGTCCTGCACGTGTCGTCCTGTATAGGAAGGGGGAGGGTGGGACTAATTGGAATAGCTCTTCAGAACATTCACCATGGTAGAGACGGTAAAAAACTGCCAAAGAAGCAACATCTCTACGCATCTGCAGAGACTCGAGGGTACTCGTGACCTCAGGATTTCCGATAATGCGGATCGCACGTCGCTGCAACCTGTCGAGAGCATCTAATAAGTACTTTGCGGATCCATCCCAGAGATGTGAGCAGTACTCCACGCAGGAACGAATTTGTGTCTTGTAAAGAAGACACCGTTGCTCCGGCGTGAAAAACCGTCTCACTCTGTTCAGGACTCCGAGTTTACGCGAGGCTGCTTTGATGATACTCTCGATGTAGTTTTTGTTGTTCAGTTTGCAGCGAACATCCATACCTAGGATATTGAGGTTGTCCTGCAGTGGCAGTGGCGTGCTCTGAAGAGTGGGAAGGGGAAGGAAAGAAGATACCTTTGCTGTAAACGCACATGCCTGCGTTTTCTTGGCATTGAACTCGACCAGGTTCTCAGAGCCCCATTGGGAAATGTGATTCAGGATCCGGTCAAGCTCAGTGACAAGAAGCTGCCTTTTTTCCGCGATATGCGTCTGCTTATCCGCAGGACGTCCATGATAACTCTCGTGTAGGGTGCTATCATCCGCATAGCAATGAATGCTGCCGGTCGACAGCATGTCATTGATATGCAGAAGAAAGAGAGTTGGCGATAGGACAGATCCCTGCGGTACGCCGGCATTTACCTGCAAGAACTCCGAGGCTCGTCCATCACAAAGGACGCGAATACGGCGCTCCTGCAAGAAGCCGGCAACCCAGTCGCACAGTCTAGGAGGCAGACCAAAGGCTGGTAACTTGGAAAGAAGCGACTTGTGCCAAACTCTATCGAAAGCTTTGGCGATGTCAAGGCTAATTGCCAATGACTCGCCGTGCTTGTCCATAGCCTCACCCCAAATATGGTTAACATACGCCAGAAGATCACCCGCTGACCGTTTCGGCCTGAAGCCATATTGCCGGTCATTAATTAGGGAGTGATCTTCAAGGTGACGCATGAGCTGTTTGTTGATAATGTGCTCGAACACCTTGCACAGCACTGAGGTGACGGCTATGGGTCGATAGTTGTTTGGGTCTGAGCGATCCCCCTTCTTGGGGATCGGCTGTACATTCGCCTCTTTCCAAGCCGAAGGCACTGTACCAGAGCTGTAGGACAGCCGGTACAGCCGCGCAAGCATTGGAGACAACTCCGCTGCACATTTTTGCAGAACCACCGCTGGAATACCGTCCGGACCACTGGCTTTCCGGACATCGAGTGACTGCAACACCGCTCGGATATCGCGTTGCCTGATACGAATATCAGGCATTGCATGGTCACTGAAGGGCAGTGTCGGCGGCTCCATACCACAATCATCGACTCGGGAGTTGGCCGCAAAGAGATTAACGAGCAAATTTGCTTTCTCTTGCGGCTCATGGGCCAGGGATCCATCGGGATTGCGCAGCGGGGGCAGCGAAGGCTGGCAGAAGTTGGCTTGCACGGCTTTGGCCAGTCGCCAGTAGCCACGGCTACCCGTGGGATGCTCTACTAGCTCCTGACCAAGCCGCGCTATGCGCTGGGCATCCGCTCTGACATAAGCCCTCTTGCAGGCCTTTGTGGCTCTGTTGTACGCCGCCTTGAAGTGGCCCACGTTGGGATCGCACGTAGCGCGCGCCCTGATCCAAGCGCGGTACGCAGACTGTTTATGATTAACAGCCTCCGCGCACTCGCGCCCGAACCAGGGGCGTGCCCTGCGGACACCGGCGACATCAGTGTAGGGGATATAATATTCCATGCCCAGACTGATCTCACCGGCGACAGCAGTTGCGGCCTCAGATGGGTTCTTACCTCCAAAGCAGCGTTCAACCCACGGGATGGACGCAAAATAATCACGCAGTCCATCCCAGTCCGCTGACGAGTAGTGCCAGAGACGCCGCTTCCCCTGCACGGAACGTGGGGGCGCTAAAATGGGCACCTCGGAACGGACCAGACAATGGTCGGATTCACCTAAAGCGGCGCTCACCGAAACACTGTACTGGTCCGGGCGACTCGTCAGCAGAAGGTCTAGCAGAGAGGGCTCATGGTCCGACCTTTTTGGTATCCTAGTGACCTCGTGTACCAATTGGGTCAGGCCATGCGCCAGAGCAAATGCATGGGCGGCTCTTCCCGCGTGGGTTGTTTTGGCGGAGCCCAACCAGATCTCGTGGTGGGCGTTAAAATCCCCCAAAAACACCAGTTCAGCGTTCGGAAACCGCTCCTGCGCATCATCTGCCGCCTGACTAAGGTATTCAAAGAGTCGAGTTGTCTCGGCATCTCCTGTATGGGAGCGGTAGAGGCACACATAGATCTGACTCGTAGAGCCATGGTCTATGTGTACCCAAAGGGTGGAAAAGGATGGGTCCTCTAGGCAGCGCAAACGGCGACAACAAACATCCGCCCTAACAAACACGCACACCCCGGCTTTTGCGCGGAAATTCTCCTCAAGGACATAGCCGGGGTAGAGTAAGTAGGTCGTGTCATCAGGGCGGCGTATTTGTGTCTCCGTAAGAAACAGCATTGCTGGTTTCGCCGTCTCCAGGTGTTGGTGGACGGCGTTGAGGTTTGTATGGAGCCCACAGATGTTCGTGGACTCCACCTCAAATAGCGAGCTCGAGGGAGAGTTTCTTGCCGCTGTGTAGACCAATCTACTGTTATTATGCGCTGCCATGAGGATGAAGAGGAGGGAAGGCGTGAAAAAGAGGCGATTGTTGTCGCAGCACAGCGTGACAAAGCGTGGGATATTGGTTTTATCTATGAATGTGAGGTATGGCGAGAGCCGACGCGCCGAACGGAAGGGCCCCCGTACCCCCCCGAGTATGGTCGCCGGGCTCCCTCGTCCGGTCACCAACCGGCACGACGAGCCATATCGGGATTATGCGCGACCTGGTGGGGCAGCCTCCCAGGGTGGTTAGTCCCGGTTGGGCCCCTGTACTATGCCGCGGGCGGCCAGCGGCACCACCGTTTCTACAGGTCTCCCTGTTCGGCGCGTCGCCCCGCGCCACCCCCCACTAGACTACGCCAAGACCCACCGGTCCCACTCGTGCTGCGACCTCAATCCCCCCTGCCCGGCTATGCACTTGCTGACCCCTGAACGCAATCCAACCGAGATTGGATTACTATGGAGGATTTTTCGCAAAAGTGCACGGTGGTACTAACCCGGTCGAAATTTGTGACAAATTTGTGCCATCAAATTTCTACCACTTAGACCTTATACTTGACTAGATACCATCGAATGGCGTATTCAAAAAGCAATTATTCAAATTCTTAATGAGCAAAATGTATTACAGCGTAAAAGATTATCTAGATGACAAAATACCGAAAATAATAAATACCTATTAGATTTATGACATTTATATTTTATAGACATTATTAATAACGATTATAACATTGATTTGCATGGAATGAACAAAATTGACACCATTTAATGATTTATTACTTAATATTTGCACGCTTTATGGAGCATAATATGCTGTATCTACTAGTTCTAAGATATCTCTGTAACCATATTCGAAGCAAATAAACGATTAATTTGATTTATATAATAACGGAAAACTAATTGCTAAACTGGTTTGACCACTCTGAATGCTTACAACAATTCGAAAGTTTGGTTTTCAGATTATTCTGAGTACTTTGACGGTCAATATTTTTCTGATGCTGACGGTACATGGTAGTCGCACCCAATTTAGCTGACAATATACGAAACCAAATTAGCGGACCCCGGACACTAGGGTGTTTCACCCTAGAGTCCGGGGTCCGCTTGAATGCAATCGAGGCTATTATAACGCAAGGAAAATGATAATTAATTTACAATCAATTGTCTATTCAAAACAATAGTGTACTTAGAGACATCGACCCGGTATCTATGCGACAATCGGCGATAATCCCACAGTTTCTACAGACACGTTCCTACCGTTTAGATTTCTTGGAAAATCATCAGCGCAGTATTGGAGAACTCGTCATGCTTGATAACCGTTTTATATTATTGCTAGCTTTTCGACCGCGGCTGTGCCCGTGTGAATGTTCTATAGTGTCAAATGGTAAAAATTCTAAAAAAATAAACTTTCTTATTTATGCGAACCATTATGAAGCCGGTAGGAACCGTGTTATAGGGACCTCTCATCACTGGTATCATCACCATATGAAAATTTTCAAAAGAGCAACTTGTGTAAAATAGTTGTAACCTCAATCTAATTTATCAAACTATACGTCACTACAATCTCTGCAAAGGGAAGCCGACAGGAATTGAATTATAGGAACCCCTCTCCTCTAGCATAAATATAGAAATAAACATCATCTCGAATAACTCTTATCTATTGCCGAAAACTACATAAAATCCATTGAGTATCTAGTTTAAAAGATTTTTTAAATTTACTAGCGCGCGCCCGCGGTCCGCTCAAGTGGAATACCTACTGACCTGTTGCAGTGACCCCTAGGAACCTACTACCTATGGGTAGGTATTATTGTGTTCTATTTCCAGCAGCGCTCTACCTACAAATAAAAAGGAAAAAAAAATCTAGCGCTCCTTTTTCTCTCGGGGCTGGAAGTTCAAACGGCAATCGTTTACCATAAAAACCAAGGTAAGTCAAATAAAAAGGAAGAAAAAGCATCACCGGATCATGGGTTTTCGAGGGAGTGGCTAGAGAGGCTACACGGCAGGGTGTCGTACCGGCTGACACAGATGATCACCGAGCACGTGAGCTTCGTGCGGTATTTGTGCCAGAAGAGGAAAGTGCCAACGCCCGAGATCCATTACTGCGACGCGAGCGAGGATTTGTGACTGCACACGCTCATGCACCGATTGTCCGGCGTAGGAGGCGCTGAGACGGGAGCTAGTCGCGGCCCTGGAGTGAGAGCGAGATGAAGTGGCGATGGTCTGCTGCGCGGATGCGTGGGCGGCCGGCACCTCCTTCTGCGAGCAAGTAATCGGCGGTGGAGTGAGAGCGGAATCTGCGCTGCCCGCTAACTGAGGCAACTCGAGCGTCGGAGGTCGATGAATAACCTCCATCCCCCATGAGCGTGGTATCGGGTGGAGCCGCCTATCACGTGGCAGCCTCTGATGCAACTGAGAATATCTGAATACTTTTTCTTACCATTGACTCGATGAAGAAGGCCGACATTATATTTTTTTATTAAATTTTTAAAGCATTATTCAATTTTTTCTTGTCGATTTATATAGGAAAAATTGTACATCTAAGACGACACCTGCATCAGAGACTAGAACCATACTGGAGGAATGCTCTGACCAAACTGCTGTGCAATGCCCTAAGCACACAGCGACGAGTAGGCCTAGATAATAATTGTGATTGGTCGAGGTCCAATGACGTCATCTAATCCGACCAATAACAAGCTGCAGAATTGCTCAGCTGAGCTACTAACATTGTGAAAGTTTTGGAAATTTGTAATTTTCCTATGCATTCGTCTTGGGGTGACGGTAGAGCTAGCTATAGATGGACTTACCTTTTCTTTTTTTTATCGCCTGGGATATCCCCACGGATACCACCCCTACCGAAGCCAGAAGAGGAGGTTATGTTGGACTTGAACCGACTAAACAGCACGCCGTCTGTGGGTCGCAGTGCAAGGCCGAAGGTGAGGTAGGAATAGAGTGTTCGCGCACCAGCTGCACACATCACGTCATAGTGCGACCACGCTGATTGGTAGTTGTAATATGGCGTGATATTTACGCACCAATAGGACGGCTCGGCGCACGCGAGGAGGGAGCAGCAACATACAGTTTAAACAACACTACAAAACTTACGTTCCTACCGAACCATTGTACGGGCTGCCAAATTAATTTATTGTAAATTCGCAATACAAGTTATACATATATCAAGTCAGTCTAAGTCTAATTATTTCTACCGCCCCTCAAGACTCCGCTACATATTTTGGTCCTTCGAGCCGGATCTGAACCAGCGACCTATGGATCTACAGTCCACACAAAAAATTCTCGGTGTAGGTAATTTGATAACGCAGAGCACTAATGCCTGCACTATAAACGTGAAATCGCGTATCAGTAGTTTCACCGCGCGAATCCGGTGTTTAATTTTACCAAAAATAACATCAAATTTACCTATCTCCTCATTACGCACACATTATAGCATTCCCGATAATGTTGTTCTCGCAGACCCATTCTTCTACGATAGTCAGCCGATTGACTTGTTGATAGGTGCAGATCTGTTCTGGGAATTAATTCTAGACGGGAGAATGCGACTCAAAAGCGGCCCTTTCCTTCAGAATACGCATTTAGGTTGGATAGTGTCGGGAACGCTTCATTCTATTACGCACAAGGGAATGAAAAATATCTCATGTCATTTTGCGCAATCGAATGACGATGATGATTGTTTATTAAATCAAACGTTACGCAAATTTTGGGAATTAGAGGAACTACCCAACAGTACTGGCTTAGTGTGCAGCGACGAGGAGCGCGCTTGCGAGGAATATTTTACGCAAACAACCACGCGAGACGCCGAAGGTCGATTCACGGTTCGATTCCCGTTTAAGCACTCGCCAAAATTACTAGGTGACACTCGCGCGCAAGCCGAACGTCGTTTCTTCGCTTTAGAGAAGCGATTACAACGCAATCCTAGTTACAAGGCGTTGTACAGTGATTTTATTCATGAATATATTAACCTAGGTCATATGAGTCTTGTACACAATAATAGTTACAAGGCAACGCATTATTTTTTACCTCACCACGGAGTGTTCCGAGAACATTCAACGACTACGAAGTTGCGTGTGGTATTCGATGCTGGTATGTCGTCTAGTTCTGGCGTATCATTAAATGATCTACAGATGATCGGTTCGGCTATACAAGGCGATTTGATAGCCATTTTACTTAGGTTTCGCGAAAACAGATACGTTGCATGCGCGGACATTGAAAAAATGTACCGACAAGTTCTAATCGCCGAAGATGAACGAGATTGTCAACTTATTTTATGGCGTGACAATCCGTCTGAACCCTTAGGCGTTTATAGAATAAATAGGGTCACATACGGTATTAGTTCCTCTCCATTTTTAAGCTGTAGGTGCTTAAAATACTTAGCGCAAGAAAGTGTGGTTCCGTACATCAAGGATAATATCAATGATAATTTTTTTGTCGATGATTTAATTATTGGATCCAATGATATCTCAACATTAAATAAAATTTGTGAGGATATCGATAGGGTATTAAAGTCTGCATGTTTTAATTTACGTAAATGGATTTTCAACTATGACCGCGAGAACCCTAATAATACCAACGATATTGTGAAAGGTTTTTTACCTAACGATGAAACACAAAACAAAACGTTAGGCATTGGTTGGAATAATAAATTGGATGAATTACTATATTATTCAAAGATTAATAATTTAGATTCTACTTTAACTAAACGCAATATATTATCGAGTGCCTCTCAAATTTATGATCCTTTGGGCTTAATTAGCCCAGCAATCACTATCGCGAAGACCTTATTACAGAAATGTTGGTTGTTAAAACTCGAATGGGATGAACCTGTGCCGCGTGAGGTTGCTCAAGTCTGGGAGCGATTTGTTGAATCCTTATCGTCACTCAGCTGTTTACGAATACCGCGCTATGCTATGTGCAACAATCCTACGTGTATAGAACTGCATATATTCACAGATGCGTCGCAAACAGCCTACGGCGCTTGCGCTTATCTCAGAACGATTAGTACCTGCTCACTAGTTTCTATACATTTATTATGTTCTAAGGGTAAGGTGGCACCGACGAAGCCGACCACTATCCCGAGGTTGGAACTATGCGGCGCATTATTAGGCGCGAGATTATTTACAAAAATAACGGAATCATTGCGTTCTAAACTAAATAAGATCGTATTTTGGACGGATTCTACCATTGTTTTGGGTTGGTTAGGGATGCCTATCAACTTACTTAAACCATTTGTCCAAAACAGAACGGCTGAGATACACCGCTTAACACAGGAATGGCCATGGAGACACGTACCTGGGAAACAAAATCCAGCTGATATAGTCTCACGAGGACTATATCTAGACGCACTTGGTACCTCTCAGCTGTGGTGGAACGGTCCACAATTCTTACATGATTCAACCTTTGATCTATCTAACATATCTACTAGTACATTTCAAACTGAGCACTTACCTGAGTTAAGGCCGGCTTCAGCTGTTTGTCACTTAAGTAGTCAGTCAGATAATAGTCCTTTATTTCCGTTTTTAAGATTTTCTAATTTTAATAGACTGAAAGGCACTGCAGCTTATTGTTTACGCTTTATATACAACACACGCAATAAAACAAACAGACACACAGGTTCGCTTTCACTGAGTGAGCTTGATATGTCGGAATTAGTTTTAGCTAGGCTAAGTCAACAAGAATCTTATCCCGATTTATACAGTTCGTTTACTCATAATAAAAAAATTAAGTGTAATTCACAATTTGCTAGACTAAATTTATTTCTAGATTCCAATAAATTAATAAGAGTTGGTGGTCGCATACAATATGCTACTGACTTTAGCTATGATAAACGCCATCCAATATTAATAAATAGTAAACACCATTTTGCATTATTATTATTTCGTAACGAACATAACCGTCTTTTGCACGCGGCTCCACAGCTTTTGTTATTTACGTTGAGGGAGACTTGGTGGCCGATCGGTGGTCGAAATCTGGCTAAACGAGTGGTTTATAGTTGCATGAAATGCGCGAGATTTCGCGCCAATACCCCCAACCCTATAATGGGAAATTTACCTCTCGAGCGACTGATGCCAGGGTTTCCATTTCTCCGCTGTGGTGTCGACTATGCTGGACCTGTGCTCATATTGAACCGTAAAGGTAGGGGGGCCAGGTTACAAAAGGCTTATATTTGTTTGTTTATTTGTTTCGCTTCACGAGCGATACATCTTGAATTGGTTACGGACCTTTCATCAGACGCATATATTTTAGCGTTAAAACGGTTTGTGTCGCGTCGCGGCAAACCCTGTGAGATATTTTCCGATAACGGGCGTAATTTTGTTGGCGCCATGAACGAATTTGCACAGTTTTTGAAAGGTTGTTCTGACACTATTATAGATTATGCCACTTCTCAAAATATAAAATTTAAAATGATACCAGCTTACGCAAGCCATTTCGCTGGGTACTGGGAAGCTGGGATTAAGAGTTGTAAGCATCACTTGCGACGGGTAGTGGGCAATGCTCATTTAACTTTCGAGGAATTAAGCACAGCATTGACTCAAATAGAAGCAGTCCTCAATTCCCGTCCCTTGAGTCCCATGTCAACTAATCCACATGACTTCCTTCCACTCACTCCAGCTCATTTTCTGGTTGGCCGTCCACTGACGGCACCTGTATCTGCTGATGTTCAAGATTTGCCAGCCAGCCGACTGACACGATATCAGCGCGTCGAACAAATTCGTCAGCATTTTTGGTCTCGTTGGGCAAAAGAGTACGTGTCTGAATTGCAGGTGAGAAGCAAGTGGTATCACAACAAGAGCGACCTCAAGGAAAATACGTTGGTACTTATCAAAGATGACAACTTGCCGCCACTACGATGGAGTCTGGGTCGAATTATCAAAACCTACCCCGGAAGAGATAATGTGTCAAGGGTCGCTGATATCCGAAACTCTAACGGCGTAGTTCGACGGGCATTTTCGAAGGTCTGTCCGCTGCCTGTAGCCGAGGAATGATGACGGATGATAGCAGCCGGGAGCCTGTGATACGAATTGCTACCATTGAAATCTGAAGATTCCAAGGCCGGGAGTATGTTCGCGCACCAGCTGCACACATCACGTCATAGTGCGACCACGCTGATTGGTAGTTGTAATATGGCGTGATATTTACGCACCAATAGGACGGCTCGGCGCACGCGAGGAGGGAGCAGCAACATACAGTTTAAACAACACTACAAAACTTACGTTCCTACCGAACCATTGTACGGGCTGCCAAATTAATTTATTGTAAATTCGCAATACAAGTTATACATATATCAAGTCAGTCTAAGTCTAATTATTTCTACCGCCCCTCAAGACTCCGCTACATAGAGCATATCACTCGCACCCCGGCTGACCCAGGGCCATCTCTCTATCTGGCCCTCCTTGGGAGAAGGAGTTACCTAAGACACTTGTGTTTCCATCTCAATTGAGCAGTCCGACTGGGGAAATACCTCCGCCCTACAGAATACCGCGGCCATAATAACCTTGTATTGTGTCACGGCGCTGAGTAGGGTAACCAGAGCTCACTGGAGAGTTCTTGTGCTGTCAGTGAGAAAACCGAAGGCGTGTCCTGGCTATTCTACTACTCTGACGGCACAGAAAATCAGTTCTTACAGAGTCAGCAGCACGAGTGTGACTCCCCTGCACACGTCCATAGGTCACGGTAACCAATTTCCATTAGGTGGGCCGTGTGCTTGTCTGCCACCTAAGTGGTATAAAAAAGCTGTCTATCGATATTCTTACGAACTATCGTCTTGTCTTGAACTTTTTCCCATTTTTCGATCTATTTAATATGTATTCGAATTTTATTCTGATGATCCGAAACTTCAAAGAAAAATTATTCTAAAGTAACATTTTCATCTAAAATCGTAATTTTTCTCGCTAAAAGTAGGTACAAGTCCCGCGAAATAAAATGAGGTACTGTTTTATTCAGAGTCTAAGGAGAGGCAGGGGATTAAATGAGGCATTGACCGTCTTTATGAGATCTTGTTCAAAAAGTTTCTAACTGGTCATTGAACGGAACCTGAAAAGAATCTATTCTTTGTGGAGTAGAGTTTAACTTTTTATTTATAAATCTACATATACTCAATTACTCACGCCTGTAAATCCCCGAAGGGGTAGGCAGAGGTGTGATAACATTCAGAGATGTAGTAACAAACCGTTGTGACTTAATTGCGTGACGAAGATCCATTCGTCCAAACTTTCACAACTATAATCCATACTTCCATACTAATATTATAAATGCGAAAATAACTCTGTCTGTCTGTTACACTTTCAAGCTACTAAACCGATTTTGATGAAATTTATGAAATTTTGTATAAGGGTAGATTAGATCTTGAGAAAGGACATAGGCTATGTTTGGTAGAGCTGACATCCACGCTAGCATAGCCGCGGGCAAAATTACTTAGTAAAACAAAATTTACAAAGTACGACATCCCTGATTAATAAAAAACTAAGATCTATAACATAATGCAACTTACAATAAATTCAATATAGGCGTGGTTCCTGACAAAACAGTGGCCATTTCCGTCCAAAAACAAATGAATGAATTTTTGTCTAGTAAACCGTTTCGGCTCACTGTGCACTCAGGATACGCGCACAGTGCAGCGTCCAGAATAACAAAATGGAGAGCAAAAAAAATATGTAATAGTAGCTTTTGCCCGCAGCTCCGCCCGCGTGGATGTCGATTATCGCTATTATATCGGTTATCGTTATAAATTGTAGCCTTTGTGTTATTATGTGCTATATTATTGTAAAGTTTCAATAAAATTCATTCAGTAGTTTTTACTTGAAATAGTCACAAACATCCATCCATCCATACTTACAAGCTTTCGCTTTTATGCGTTGCACAGTGTGCTAAGTTTTTTTTTAGTTTGCAAACAATAATTTGAAGGTTTTTTTTACGTGCGGGAGATCCCCCCGGATACCCACCCCTCCGGAGCCGGAGGGGGAGGTTATGTCGGACTCGAACCGACTAAACCGCACGCCGTCTCTGGGTCGTAGTGCTAGGCCGAAGGTGAGGTTGTCATGCGACATATCCCTCGCACCCCGGCTGACCCAGGGCCATTCCTCTCGGGCTGGCCCTCCTCGGGAACAATAATAGGGTAGTGTCCTGAGTCAACGGATCATCACCAATACTGCTTAATGTCGTTATTTTTACTCAACAAATATGCATAGTAAACTAAGATGTTGCCTAAATTAACTAAAATTATAACTTTCATTATTTTTAATTCTCAAAATAGGTCAAAATATAGATTATCGAAGTAAGGCAAAATTAATTAATTTATAGATTCCTTATTACATTTCAAATCAATCTTATAATGCAATTTACATGTGTAAACGATACGTGGGCTGAGATAAATGTGATATTCTCTGACACTCCACACATTTACACTACGCGCCAGTACACTATGACGTCACAGCGTGCTACGATTTTGTATGGAGCGTTTTCGGGCGGCTCTAGAAATTCAATTTTGATAATGAAGTATCTTTAAAACTATTTGTCAGAGGAATATTTCAATTTAACAGTTCATTTTATTATTGTAAGATGTTTAGTTTACGATAATAATAAAAAATAGGACACAACCCTATTTAAAGGTATCTTTTAATGAGTTCTTTGTGCGATTAATTTACTAGATGTAGTAAATGAACCATGTGTGATTTTGGCTGCCTGGAAGTACGGACGTAAAAGTGTGGGATAGAAGTTCTTGGCGCCAAAAAATGTACATCGAAAAGGATCGTCAGGTTTCTATAATTTTAGATATTACTAGCTGTTGCCCGCGGCTCCGCCCGCGTGGATGTCGGTTTTCCTGAATTTTCCTTGCTATAAACCTCACGGAGCCCGAGACCTTTCCAACGAATGCAAAACCGTGGAAATCGGTTCGTGCGTTCTGGAGTTACAGCGTCAGGAAGGAAAACCTGACTTATTTTTATATAGTAGATTATTCATAATTATCATCATCACCATCCTTATAGGGATGTGTTTTCCTGATTGCATCTGAGGTCAAGGTGAACTCGGAGTTCAGGGTCCGCCTTCTGGCTCTTCTTCCTCCACTTCGCACGATCTTGGGCATTGGACGCGTGGCATCCGACGCGAGCGGATTTTGCTAAAATTATTATAGTAACATAAAAACACCAAGCCTAGTTTCAATAGACATTTGAATACGTTCAAATATCTCCATAGAATATAAATCGAACCTGGTGACCCCTGACCCAACAACTCGTAAAATGTCCGTGCAACCTTTTGTGTACGAACACTTGCACTTTGATTGACCTTTACGAAGTAATTAGCGTTGCTAAAGTCCGTGCATTTCCAATTAAAGTACTGTACAGATACAAGCAAATATATTGAACGCCCACTGAATCTCAAATTCAAAATCGCGATGAACGGTAGTTCGAAACTTCGGAAATGAATGAATAAGAATGACGTTACCTCAATATGAAACACCCTTACATTAATTAACCCTTAAATGCTGGAGTTATCTCACAGTCTGTTTTTATAACTTCTGCTCAAAGTCAAGTCCCCTCTTGTAAACATGTGCAAGCCGTGTTTTTACAAGATAAGATGACGATATCGCCGTGAGAATAAGGCGGGTTAACATTTGAAGCCAACATGCGGGTCGTGTCTCGGAGATGAAACAATTTCGGCTTTTGAATAATTATGTTAAATAACTTCTCACTCTGAGAGGCGGTTCGTGCCCAGTAGCTAGATGGTTTTTAAAGGAGGGCTGATTTGCATGTTCAATTATACATTTACATACAGCCATATAATAATGCCTTTATCCCCGGAGGGTTAGGCAGAGGTGAATTAACACCCACATTTCACCAATCATTGTATTCAATCCCACGTAATAATGGGTGAGCCATTGCCGTATTCCGGGCACTATTGTTAACTCGAGCCATGAGTTTGAGGCTGACTCTGGGCTGTACATATCTGTCTTATGTTAAGCCTTGTACGACACCGCAAGGGAAGAGATGGGGTGGCCCAAATTCTACTCTGTTAGGAACCACATTTATATAGGTATAATTATAATAGCTAGCTGGGATGAACTGTATGCGGAAGGCGTAGAACGGGGAGCAATGGCGCATACTATGAGGTGTATGTCCAGCAATAGACTGCAATTAGAGGTATTGATTGATATTGCTTAATGTTTCAAAAATGACATGGCAGTTTAGGCTTTTACATCTTTAAATAGCTACAAATCTGTTTTCGTCTATTTTACTTTAGTCAGCACTATGCTATGGTAGGTATATAGAGTATTATAGAGCATTTGATTGCGACGTCGGAGATCGCCGATTCAATTTCCACTCTCAATATCAATGTGGCATGTCTGGTTGAATTGATCTTTTTATGTCAGTATACGTAACTATTTTCTCATTACTAACAAATAGGAGTATATTTATCCGCTTTTTGGAACAATTTAAGCCATGCTTAGGTCATGTTTATAAAGCGCTGCTACATACCCACTATAATATTTCTTTTCGAATAGTCAAAACCTTCGTTTTGCAAAATTAAACTACTCAGGCTGTAGTTCTGCAGTTTCTGTGCCCAGTAATTGGATGGTTAGAAAAAAAAAACAACTTTCAAAATTTCTTCCATAATTTTAAAAATGGAAGCAATCGAACCAATTTCTAGGAACGTTACCGCGTAAGTTGAAGCACTCAAAACAGTGCTCAGCGGGCGCGCGCATCACCCGCACGCGTTCCTCGAAGTGCGCGCACGACCACGTGATCGGAAAGCTGATCGCGCGCCGGTGTGATAGTGTGTGTGCTACGTGATTTATTGTGTGTGTGTATGTGTACGGAATTGCGTTTGGATATTATAATCCTGGTGAGTTTCGGGCTAGGATTTTGATTATTTAATTTACATGTAAAAATCACTGAGTAAAATGAAATCAATGATATTTTTAATAAGGCTTTATTTATATAAATAACTAACTTCATAAGAGTAAGGAGTGCAATAAAATAAGGACGGAAATTGACACGTCTAAGATCCTCAATAATGAGTTATTGGTGGCCTTCAAGGCGTGGTTTTAAACCGTACCTACGTACTTTAAGTACCTAGGTATATCTACTATTACAGTACCTTATAATTAATAGTAGTTTTCTGAATATTCTTGAATGTGTGTGATTTTACTAATGACTACTTAATGTAGTCAACTCACGCCATCTTATGATACGGTTACGCGCTATTATTTCAATTTGAAATTCGAATAAAAAGTTCAGAATGGAACACTCGCTTAGAATATCATAGATTACAATCATAGTTTTCTTTACATTTATTTTTAAAAACGTTATACTGATTATATGATTATAATGCTATGAGCCTGTAGCGCCACGGTACTAAATGCGACTGTAGCTTAACATGAGGCCCAAGATTTGATTCCCGATTCGGGCAAAATATTCTAAAATTTGGTTTTCAGGAAGAATTCCGACCCACTATTACGCGGCACTAAATACCTACAGTACACGAAATAGGAATAATATTAATATTGGCCAATGCCTACTAGCTTGAGTAGAATAAAAAAATACCCCATTTCCTCTTATTGCTTACAAGATAACTACAAACTATAGACCTTTTTTCTATTGAATAATATTTTTAACCTATGAAAAACTGCCCAATTGATAGCAATCAGCCTTAATTTGGGCTTTTTTGATACAGTTAGCAGACAAGCACACGGCCCACCTGATGGAAAGTACTTACCGTGGCCTATGGGCGTGTGCAACACCAGGGGAGTCACATTAGCGCTGCCGACCCTGTAAACACAGAGTTTCTGTGCCGAAAGTATAGAAGCCTTTGGTCTTACCACTGACAGCACAAAAACTTTCCAGTGAGCTCTGGCTACCCTTATCACCGCCGGGAACACAACACGGGGTTATTATAATTGAGGTTGTAGGGCGGAGGTACTTCCCCAGTCCGACAACTCAATTTGACGGAAATACCATCGTAGTTCGCATCGCTAGCACGGGCTTACTAGTTGCCCGGAATCCACTTATTTTATCTCATCCTTATGATTTGGCTTTCATATTTATAGGAGTGGCCGCCGTCTGACCTCTCTACCTGAGAGGAAGCGTCCAGCGTCAGAACCACGTCTGTCAACCAGATGTACTGGTTTCAAAGTAAGGTTATCTTAACCCTAAAGGGCATGATTGGGCCTCATATACCCAATACACACCACTTTATTATCCATTTACATATCTGCAAAGTTACGAATTGATTTAACAAAAAACAATGCATCACGCATACGCTCATGATTATTTCCCTCCAAGGTAGGCCGAAATTACAATCTGCAATTTAAGTCTATACTTACATATTTTACTGACTTCCTCTTCTGTCGTTTAATCCTATTCATGCTAGCCCGCCGCCTTCGAGAACTTCTGATCTGCCCATTTTAAGACAAGAAAGAACAATTAAAAGCTATTCAAATCATATTGTCAACATTTAGTACCTAACCTATATTAATAAAGGAAGAAAAACAAAGAATTAAAAAATTAAAAAGCTTGGAAAAAGTCAGCACTTTACAAGGACTTGAACCCGCGGGTCAGATACCGTGTAATTACTTTGTTCGACTGAGTAACCCGAACACTTCCTGATCTGTTGAAAATTTCGACTGCGTCTATGTCAAGAGTAATTAACTTGAATTGATTTACAACAAACGTGAACCCGAAGTGGGATCACGTTTTCTGTTTTTGTTTTCGTTTCGGCAGATATTTTAAAGAACGTCCTACAATGTAATCGTTCGAGAATTTTTGTGATAGGGTCCCATACCGGGGACGAATTGCGGACGCAGTGGTCCGCCCACCCGAGGAGGTCTAGTTCGGGTGAGATGGCCCTGGGTCAGCCGGAGTGCAAGGGATATGCACAAGCAACCTCACCTTAGGCTTTGCACTGCGACCGGTTGCGGCCGTTTTGATACCGTCGCAAAGATTTCATAGGTATTCGTTCATTAGGTGCGAAACAAAACGGCCAAGCCACACGTTTTGACTAACATGTAGAATTTGTGAAGGTAGGCCTGGTAAAGTTATGGCGCATAGTTCAAAAATCTTGGCTCTACATGAGTTCTGACTACTTCTTCATATATTTTGAGTAAGGTGTAGTGTAAAGCTTGTAGGTTTAGAACGTGCAGTCTTGTGAAGTTTGGGGGATGTTATATCCCCCAAACTATTCACCAATGCTTTAGAGGACGTCTTCAAGACTCTGGATTGGACTGGGCGAGGTATCATTATAAACGGTGAGTACATCTCTCACCTTCGGTTCGCCGATGACATCGTCGTGTTTGAGGAGTCGCTGGAACAAATGGGCGAGATGCTGCTCAGCCTAGATGGCGCTTCACGACGTGTCGGCCTCGGTGTAAACTTGGATAAAACCAAGATCATGTTCCACGAACATGTTGCACCGAGACCGATTGACCGGCGCTCTCGAAGTCGTCCAAAAATATGTATCGAGACTTCGAGAGAGAACTATCCAGAAAGATTCAGCTGGGCTGGGCAGCACGCCGCCTAGCCAGATAGACCAATGAACTGAAAATGGTGGCTAGGACGGACTGGATGCGGAAGGCGGAGGATCGTACGAAATGGTGCAAATTAGGAGAGGCCTATGTCCAGCAGTGGACTGCAGTGGGCTAATGGATTGATTGATTGATTGAATTCTAACACGGTTACATACATAGGGCACATTGACCACCATTCTAATAATATGTCTAAAAGTATATATTTATGAGTCAATTATTTTTTATATATTCCACTAGTTGTAAAAAATGTCGAAGACTGGTAAAAGCTGATCCCAGACTCCAAGTTGATAGCTTCGGATGCGACTGGGATTAACCCTAGGATGAAGAAGGAAGTTATAAAATAAACAATAATGGTCTGCCTAATTAATGGCGCTTTCATCGTGCAACGGTGCTTTGCATCGCGTTAGCAATTCCGTCATTAATTCATTACCTGTTGTCATTCGTTCATTAATGAATCTGTTCACAATCAATCATTGAACGTGCCGCGCACTCTGTCTGTGATTGTGAATTTAAGTAGATATTATGTACCTACTTAATGTATTTACGCGATTGCTCAATAATGGTGTGTGATGTGTTCAGGGTTCAGATTACCACTTACTTAATACCCATTGTATAACAATTCATCCAAAGTTTGTTTGGAAGAAACAGCAAATTGAGATAACATCACCGATTATACAAGTAATTTTATGTAAATCAATTATTTGTAAAATTGACTATTTCCTGCCGTAGAAAGCAACTTACTGATTGGGCTGTCCACAATCCGCAATGAGAGCAATAGGCGTGTGTGGGTATTAATACTTTCGGCGATTTGCAGGCGTGAATATGTGTATGTGTGTTAGTATGTTGCAGAAAAGAGTGCCCATATATCTACAACATTTCCTTTTGAGGTACAGAACTCTAAAACCTACATTCAATAAAAACACAACCTTAATCGGTCACGATAACATTATCCTACGTACAAGTAATTCAAAATTGTATAGCCCTTTTTTGTGTGTGGAATCCCCCACGGACTTCACCCGATCGCTACCGACGATGGGGTGGGCGTATCGGAATCGAACCGACTAATACCACACGGTGTCCTTCCCAAGTGTCCATTGCCAGGCACCCTGGATAAGCTCTCGAAATGATAACCCCAGGGTTACCGGCCAACTTTGGCCGCCAGCGCGGCCTCAACTGGTGGGGTCGGCTTTTATCCCGCGTCGGTGAGTTGGCAGGCGTGTGCAGGACACACACGACACGCCTCCGCCACGGCCTGCTTCTGTAAGGACGGCGAGTCGGCCAACTACCGTCCTCAGACCCCGATCATGTATTAGGTCGGTAGGCCCGGGCGTAGACGAGTCTGTAGCATCCTCGCCGCATTTCCTTCTGAGGTATAGAATCCTAAAACCTACATTCAATAAAAATACAACCTTAATCGATCACGATAAAAGTATACTAGGTACAAGTAATCCAGAATTTTATAGCCTATCAAATGTTATCGAGGCTTATCATAATAATATTATTAACCAAAGTGTTTCGAAGACGTTTATTTTAACACAACTGACTTTTAATAGTGATGGGAACACAGCAGACTATTACTTAATTAGTTTTAGCTACCACTCTATCACTTAACAACAAACATCCGGTGTTCAGGTTATATATTAAAAAGAAAAAATATTTGCTCTAAAGCATATCTCGTGGAAGATTTAGTATAAGTATAAACACATTGAACTAACTTCCGTAAAAACCGGTAAATCGTATATCTTAAATACACTATTAATAACATCGCTATGGTGATTTTGGTGAGCTTCTGTTGAGCCATAAAGCTGGTACCATACTTATTTTATTTGATTAGTCTGTAAACCTCAATCGACAATAATACTTTTAAACTTACCGATTTGCATCCGATCGAAACGTAAAGGACCACCAAAATCTAAAGGTAGGTTTCATTTCGTTTCCCGCAGTTGTTAATACTTAAAGGATAAGAAAAGAAAATGTTCTGATACAATTTAACAGTCTTTTAGGAATACAGACAATGTATGTACGAGTATATGTGCTACACATATTGTCCGCAGAATATTACACCCCGCGTCCCGACACGATAGATATAGGTCAGAAGAGATTGACGGAGGTCTCAGAGACCGATCTTCTCATGTTAAGTTACTGGTGATAGTGCAGGAAAATTTCCGGTGACGTCTCTGGAGCTTTGTAGGTTGTCGATGTCGCCAAAATTATAAGCAGAATCAAACCCAAAGAAAAACATATTGAGTTATTCTGATTTTAACGCGTCGTTGTAGTCGCGTGTAACAGCTAATAATAAATATCGGATCGGAAGGAAGAACAGGGAACAGTTACAGGATAAAAAATCATAGTAATGTTAAGCTTTTGGGTTAATGTAATTACAACGAAGATCCAATTTAGATGCTTAATTCAACCTTTGATATTGAGTTCAATGAGGAAAATGCCCAGATAAGATCTTGTTTTTTAAGAATAACGACGATAATGTATCTATTTCAAGGTTTTTAACTAATTATGATCATTATAAGTCTTCAGGCTTTCACGGCCGGCGTTGCATGTAGAATATACTGCTTCCGGGCTGTTTGGCCGTGGTCGATGTGAAACTTGCGTTCCAGACGTTTCGTCGATCACTGCGGTCGACATCTTCAGTGGCGCAGGGCCGGGCGACGACAACTTCGGAGACCTTGCCTCGCCGGCGGCTGACTTGCGACTAATGCCGAACCTTGAATCACGGCTGTATTTATAGGCACGGTCGGAGCGGGGAATCGACTCATTCATTATTATTACTATTTAATGACTTCAATGTAGATATACTACTAGACTGGTTGTACGGAATAAGAAATGGAATCGATTTATGACCAATAATTGACCAAAAAAACGGCCAAGTGCGAGTAGGACTCGCTTATGAAGGGTTCCGTAGCAGCAAGTAGGTAAATTGCGGTTTACGATTTATGACGTATTAAAAAAAACTACTTACTAGATCACGTTCAAACCAATTTATATTTTACCACTTTGAAAGTGTCCCTCGCGCAAACTTTTCAGTTTAGAAAAAAATTCTATTAGAAACTTCAATATCATTTTTGCCAAAACAAATGAGTTTCAGTTCTAAGTATGGGGAACACCCAAATTTTTTTTTTTCTAATTTTTGTGTGAAGATCTTAATGCGGTTCACAGAATACATCTACTTACCAATTTTCAACAGTATTGTTCTTATAGTTTCGGAAAAAAGTGGCTGTGACATACGGACGGACAGACAGACAGACAGACATGATGAATCTATAAGGGTTCCGTTTTTTGCCATTTGGCTACGGAACCCTAAAAATGTCAAAATGGCACCTTTTATTGCTGTCACACAAATATGACATTTTAAATACATAAACTTTTCTTGACAGTCGGGTAAAAAGGCTCGCTATGATCATATAGATTAGTACAACTTTCCCTGATCCAATTATAGAACGATGTTCAACTATTTGGTTAATATGGGTGAAAAGTATTTTATAACAAATTAAATATGTCAATATAATATTGCAATCATTCACATAGAAGAGTATAGAGATATGATATAAGAAGAATAGTATAATTTAAAGAGAAGAGTAATAAACTTAACTATTAACTACATCAGATTGAAATATTAGTCAAAAACTAAATGACTATCTTTAGTACTAAAAGTACTAAATTTTTTACAACATAAATATGAATCAGACACAAACGTATACCTACAAGTAAACAACTTGTTATTATCAGAATATTGATCCCATTCTATCTTTGTGGGAAAATATCTTTTTATTTTAGCTGCGAGCAAGCTTCCTTTCTACAAAGCTAGTCGTGAAGACATCCTTTTCCGGGCCGTTTATTGTTTATGAGAGAACGAGAAACTAATTCGCACTTCCACAACTCATAAAATTGGAGATAATAACGCCACTTCCTTCCTATATCGATTCTACGTAAAACGACCCAATAAGTACTAACGCTCGCAACATTCGCAGTAAGAACTTTTTAAAGTTAACGTAAATTAATTTTAGCCAGCGCCAGCGTGTCGAACTTTTAAATAAAAATCGCCCAAGTGCGAGTCGGACTCATCCATGAAGGGTTCCGTAGCAGCAAGTTACATAATATAAAAGTACTTGTAGTTCGTTGTAACTTTAGTCGATGTTTTAATTATAGTGATTTTTTTGAAATGAAGTTATTGACAAGTAAACATTTTAATTAGATACCTAAATGATGAGATTTAGATCTTACTATATGCGAGCCAATATAGACTTGTGATAGATAAATAAACTAATATATATTCCAGTTTGACAAGAAATATTTCCACAAATATTTGAATGAGAGGTAAATTGCGGTTTACGATATATGACGTATTAAAAAAACTACTTAGATACTTCATCTCGTTCAAACCAATTTTCGGGGGAAGTTTACATGGTAGGGGTAAGTTTTCAATTTTTTTTATCATTCTCTGATTTTAGAAGTTACAGGGGAGAAGGGGGGGGCGCACATTTTACCACTTTGGAAGTGTCTCGCGATTAAACTGAGTGATTAAATTGAGGCCGTCAAGCTGAGTGCCACCATTGTTAACATAGCACGTGTGTATAATGGTGGCCCTCTCTCCTAAGACTTTGCCTTCAGCTTACCATCAGGCAAGGTAAAGTCAAATTGACGTGTGCTATATAAAAAAAAAACTAGAGAAAAATGATATTAGAAACCTCAATATTATTTTTGAAGACCTAGATACTCTCCCACAGACGGATTTGATGAAAACCAAATCTTAAATTTCAGTTCTACGTATGGGGATCCCCCAAAATTTAATTTCTTTATTATATTTATTTTAATGCGGTTCACAGATTATATCTACTTACCAAGTTTCTACACTATTTCTTATAGTTTGGGAAAAAAGTGGCTGTGACATACGGACAGACAGACAGACATGACCTACCTAATCATATTCTGTCCTCCGTGGACATGACGAATCCATAAGGGTTTCGTTTTTTGCCATTTGGCTACGGAACCCTAAAAATGCTCAAGTTAAGGAATTAAATTAGACTGTTTACTAACAATAAAACGTCATAAAGAGTCATTCAGCGTTACATACCATGATTATGAATCACCCCACTCCAAATCATGGTATGAATCGTTCCAATCGACTGCAGTTTGAGGTTATTCAAGAAGGGGCATTAGAAGGCTTCTACAAGGCCGGTAGCACAAGTGTGTGTGCCGCCCCTGGTATTGCTCACGTCCATTGGCCATGGTAACCACTTTCTATCAGGTGGACTGTGTGCTTGTCTTCCACTTAAGTGATATAAAAAGGTCAGAACACAAAAAATGTCTTTGATCGGATTGAAACGACTAAATATCCAAAGTATCTACCTATATTTCGTTATCGATATAATCTGACTGTCCTAAAATTTTGATGATACAAGACGATAGTAATCTGTAATAATTTGTCTAATTTATTAGTCATTTGGATCAGTTTTTCGGACTTTTTATGATAACTACTACTACTTCTGACATTTTATCAAAGTGTGGAGGCGTTATACCAATTAATGATTGTTTTTATACTAATTAATCGATAGCAACCTGTAGGTAGTTGGCGTCTATTAAATTCCTGTTATGTATTAATAGCTTGTTTCGTTTACAAAAAGAATTAATTACATTACAAATCAATATTTATAGCAAGTAGATTAAAGACAGCGTAGTGTTTTTGTTGGAATGAGGAATGAAGAGGCTTTGGAAGATTTTTGTACTATGCTACGCGGCTACGTATTATTTACACTTAATTTTAAGTTATTTACAATATGATTATTGTAAGCTCGGGCAGAGAGAGATAGAGGTGGAATTGACATTGTTATTTAGGCCAAAGCACAGAAGCTCCTAAATAAATACGCATTTACAGTAGTGCTTGATGTTCGTCCGTATAGAGCTAGAATTGGAATGGCCTAGTCACTACGAAGATTAAACGGAACAAACAGAAAGACAGGGCGATAAAAAGCTTTAAAATTGTATTTATTGTCATCGTAAAGCGTTAGAATAGATTACTATTGCCACAGATAATATAATATGATTCTTATATAGATGCACAATCAGGAACAAAAACGGTTACACTCGGAACTTGCAAAAGAAGGCAGGCAACTTTTAGTTCGCGTGCATTGTTACTAGATGGCGACAATGTTCTGGCAAACTAAACGAAAATCAAAAAAATACAATTAACACATTCTAACTAAACTATAAATATTCTAATTTATTATATTGGTTTCGTAGTAATTATAAAAGTTATAAACAAAATTCATCATGCCGCTAGATGGCGGTTTCCTAAAAAAGAACTATTGTCACGAAATCTTTATTTATTACATTACCAACGAGTTTTATATGGCAATAATTTACATGATTCTAATAGAAAAATAGGGAGCCCCTTATTTCGTAGAAAGAAATTTCATAGAATTTCGTTTCACAGAAAATGTTTCATATAATATTTGGTTCTTATATTTTTATTTCGAATATTATTGTTTCAAAAACAATTTACTACAATGAAACATATTTCACAGAAATACAATTGAACGAATTTTTTATCACATTTTTTTGTTTAACAAACTTATCAAACTGTAGAATTATCCAATTTGCCATGATTTTACTGTCTTCATCTTCCATGTACTCCATTAATTTTTCAAAATAAATAGGTATTTCTGAATGTTTCAAGTAACTAAGTGCTATAATACATTTCATATCAATATAGAATTTTTTGTCTTTCGCATATTTTGTTGCAAATTTGTTTGCTTGAATTCTTCTGTAAAATATTATAAAATCATTTTGTTATTAAATTATTAATAAAACGTCATTATAGTTAACACCCCGACTGGTTATTTTTTTATAAACCACCCAGAAGTAGGAGCCCCGCGTAGCGGGGCTCCGTCGACCTTGTAGACGCACCAATTGTTTAGTTTATAAAGTTTTCTATTAAATAAACAATATAATGATTAAGAATATTTGATTTGATATTCTATGAAATGATTATTCTAATGTTTAACTTTATATGAAACAAAATTCAATGATTTAAAATTCTTTAAAGTAAGTATTCTGTATATTGATTATTCTATGAAACGAAATTATGCGAAACATTTTCTGTAATACGAAATTATATTAAACAATTGTCTATAAAACAACGCACACCCAGAAAAATAAGCATTATAACTTTTCTATTTCTTTAAATGAGACTACTAGTGCCATCTATTGATTTTTTAGTATTACTAAAGAAATTTTCTTCGTATTGGTACCCTGTATCTATTACAGATATATGAATACTTACCGTATATTGTTTGGAGTTGTCGAGGTACATTACAGCACTTTAAGTTTTAAATGTATACTTCCATGTTTTACAGTCAACATCAGATCGTTCTTGATGAACAAAGTATTAAAAATATAATAATAGTATAGATATTAATACCTTAGTGGGAAAGGGGGAAGGGTTCCTCCCTTTCCCACTGTCCCCTGTTGACTATTTGTTCTGATATTTGGTGCACACCTTTAGTTCGGTCAATCTTCTTCATCCTAGCGTTAATCCCAGTCGCATCCGAAGCTATCAACTTCAAGTCTGGGGTCCGCTTTTACCAGTCCAACTGCGGATTGGGCTAAACTTCGACATTTTCCGTGAAGCGACTGTCATCTGAACTCCACAACCCAAAAGCAGTTAGACCAGTTGTTGGACTTTTGAGGGCTCCAACTACCCGTAACGACTGCCATACATGTTTGTATGGCAACCGGGATCGACGGCTTAACGTGCTCTCTGAGACACGACCAGACCAATGCAATTACCCATATTCATGGATACTAATATTTGCACTGAGAAGAGATCGAATCCGCGCTACCGTTTCGCCACGGAGGCTATCGGAGACCTTTAGTTCGGACAATAATACAATTGATATAAATTTTAAAACAGTTTGATTGGGTATCAATACCTTGGTGTTAAGATCATGTTCAGACTTTATCGTGAAGATCGTTTTGACACTGACTGTACACGTAAGTTACACCAACATACACAATACATAACTGATACTGGTTTAAGCTCTTTAAATCCAGGAGATAGAGCAGCGAAAGTCGGTTGCACAGTATTCCAACTACATACTGATTATCGAGTAAAGTTTACAGTTTTTAATTCTTGCGATGAGTATTAGGGCGGGGCTGGCCCATTATATGTCTTCGTTCCACGGTACAAACCTGAATTACTCTATTGTTTTTTTAGTAGGTAACTATACAGGTAGCAGAGGTTTGAAGATAGGTAATTTGCTTACGAGTAAAAGTAACGAGAGTCTGGTAAACGAGCTACAATCTTGTAAAACACGTTGTTAAATAGTTTTCTAATTGGAGTTTTGAAGAAGGACATGGCATTTGGTTTAAAATTGGAAAGAACAAATGTAGAATTGTAAGAATGTGTAATTTTACGGAAGTAGAATTGTACGAATGTGGAATTGTACAAATATGGAACTGCATTAATAGAAAAATTGTGAAAATGTTCACGAGTTCACACTTACATCACTCAATTTAACAATATCACCAGAGTGCCAATTCCAGTTGCCTTTAAGCTTGCACTTTGGAGCTCGTAGTCCCCTCTCGGTGCCTTTCTTTCAGGATTAAATTTTCATTATATCTACCTATTACAAATAAAGTATACAAAACTGCAGGCGCTACTAGTATGATACAATAGGATTGTGTCCTATTTTTTTATTATTATCGTAAACTGTTTTTTTTACAATATTATAAAGTACTGTTAAAGAGAAATATTCTTATGACAAATAGTTTTAAACATATTTGATTCTGAAATTTCAATTTCTCGAGCTGCCTGAAAACGCTTAACTCCATTCTTTACACATAATCGCAGCACACTGTGACGTCACAGTGTGCTAGCGCGCAGTGCAAGAGAATATTGCATTTATGCCAGTCCAAGTTGCGTTTATACATGTACAATGCATATAAAGATTGTTTTAAATTTAATAAGGAATCTAAAAAGTTAAATATTTTGCCTTATTTCGATTGTTTATATTTTAGTAAGGAGAGTAAGGAATTTATTTCGGTAATAGGTTTATTTTTGAAGACGTTACAATCCCGAGCTAAATTAAATTGAAACTTCAAACTATAAATAATTATTGTTAAATTGTATTATTGTCCGAACTAATTTTGATCTATTCTGGGAATTAATAATAATAAAAATCTTTGTTTTCTATGCATATTTGTTGAGAACTACGACATTAAGCAGGATTAGTGTTGATCCGTTGACTCAGGACACTACCCTATTATAATAAAGCGCCTTATTTATTTTCCTAAATCTGTCATTAATTTATTCAAATTACGTCTTAGTATTTTTGCGAACGATGCCCAAATAAAATAGATAATCCAATGAAATGTAAATTTCTCTTATCGTCCAAGTTAGGAGAGTAAGGAATTTATTTCAGTAATAGGTTTATTTTTCAGGACGTTATCATCCCGAGCTAAAGTAAATTGAAACTTCAAACAATAAATAATAATTAATTTTCTTTCCACAACCGCTAAATGCCGTGAGGCACACGGTATTTTTAAAGGTTTTTAAACAAATGAATATGATTTCATTTGATTTGATTTGACAAATATTAAACAGTAGTTTAATTAACACGGTTAAAATATTGATATCCATACTAATATTATAAATGCGAAAGTAACTCTGTCTGTCTGTATGTTACGCTTTCACGCCTAAACCACTGAACCGATTTTGATGAAATTTGGCACAAAGGTATATTAGACCTTGAGAAAAGACATAGGCTATGTTTTGGTCGCGATAACTGACATTCACGCGTGGAGCTGCGAAGAAAGCTAGATTATAATATAGGTTTATCATAAATTACAATAAAATTCGATTCGAACCCACGATCTCTAACGTTGGAGTCAAACACTCTACTGTCGCGTTAAAGCGTCCTTAATTCTTTTCCATTCCATTTCCAACCCTCTCATAAATATATTTGCAATCCGTATGTACCTACCTTTTTCGAAAATATTTTTTTAAACAGTAACGATCACAACATACAAGGTACGGTCTACAAAAAAAAACCTGTTCAAGTTGTACAAAGTGTACGGGCTATAATTATTACGTTAATCGTTCACAGATTACCATAGCAAACGACTGGTGAATATCATTTAAATACTCAAGTAGCCCGACTTGAGTTTAAACGCTTCGGAAGGATACTGTACTTGAATAGAAAGGAAGAATTGTTAATAGGCCAAATTGAGCCCTATTCTACGTTGGTTTTAACGTTTTATATTTATAACGCTTAAGGTAAGAGGTGCAGTCAGCAACGAAAGTTAAAACTGAAAGTATACATTGATCTGAATATTTCGGTTGCTTTTCAGCGGCCATGGTCACGGGGATACCGGGGAAAAAGTAACTGAAACGTTGGTATCAATGAGAATAACAAAATACGCATACTACATACGTATACTCACGCCTGTAAATCCCTTAAGGGGTAGGCGAGGTATGACAAAATAACATCAAATAAATCGCGATACAATTCATTAAAAAGTAATAGGTACAAAAAAATAAAGCTAAACGGTTGTATCGGTATTATATAGGTATAACTGAATCAATAAAAATAATGAGTTTAGTTGGATGCATTACCGTGCTATCCGTACTTTTTGCGTCGGTATGACTTAGGAATGGGATAAATTCTCGTGATATGAAGGCGGAACAACCCGTGTAGGGGTTGTACCAAATATCAGATCACTCCGTCAACAGGTTGTCAACAAAGTTTCAATTAATAGTTTAGAGCCACCAACAATATGTTTGGATTGTCAATGATGCTGAATTTCTCCGTTCCATCACAGCTGTTTCGCGCAATTGAATACCAGTTTCCATCCTTCCTTTCGCAGTTATAATAGGGCTTGTGTTAGACCTACTAGAAATGTAATACCTGTTTTACTATCTTTTATTTTTACGTGCGAGGAATCCCCACGGATACCGCATCCCTCCGGAGCCGGAGGGGGAGGTTATGTCGGACTCGAACCGACTAAGCCGCACGCCGTCTCTGGGTCGTAGTGCTAGGCCAAACCCTTGTTTTACTACCAATAAAATTTAGAAGAAATGGGATACCAAATTATGTTTCAGATTTTTGCTTTACTTTTGTTGGATACCTTCTATTCATTTAGATGATCATTAATTCATTTTGTTGAGTACTGCTGTTGTTTAATAAAAGTAATAAATAAGATTACCGCAACAAACTTTCAATTAAAGAGCCCGTTCACAAAGTAATCGTGAAGCTCGTGAAGTTCCACAAAGTGCATAGCTCATAACATCTCGGAACGGTTTCGGACACGATGATACAATTATCTCGGAGCCCCATTAAATTAAAAGTATGAACCGGCCCGTTCCGGCGCCAGTTAGCGGCTTAAAGAACTTGTACACTGGACAGAGGACTTTTTATAAAAGGATCTAAGTTTGTATTAGGAGTGGTAGTAAGTGATTAGATTGGTAGTGATCGGTTCAATAATACTTATATTGATAAATAATGTTTTTATGATACTTAGGTGGCAGCCAAGCACATGGCCTACATGATGGAAAGTCTCAAAATATCTGCAGTAATTCTCAAAAATGAATAGATGGCATGAGTAGACTCATTTAAAGAAATAAAAAAGTTAAAACGCTTATTTGCTGACTAAGAATCACGTAAATTATTTCAGAATTTGTACTCATGATAATTTAAGCATGTGAGCATAATAGAACTTGTTGTTGATGTAATAAATAAAGATTTCGTGACAAACGTGCTATTTATTTAATCATTAATTTTTGTTCCATCTAGCGGTATTGTTCATTATGACTTGTCAGTCACTTTTACAATATTGCAGAATTTGGCAGAATCAATATAGATTAGAATATTTATAGTTTTATCTACTCTGATACTATAATACAAAGATTATAAAATTGAAATCAAAACTCTTATGACAAACATTACGCACAGGCATACGCATAGTTTTATTACAATACAGGTTACATAACTTTTTAATCATAACGATACACCTATATAACCTCCATCTTGACCAAGAAGGTTGAACCCGTTACTTTAAAAAAAGATTCGGAAAAAAAAGAAACACACATGCGCAATTGATGTTTGGCGCCAACATTTTACATTTAAATTAAAAAAAGTTTAGTGTTGTTTGTAAAATAAATTAGTTTATGTATTATAGTATGAGAGTAGATAAAATAGTGTATGACACTGTACATAACTTGGTCTTATAACACTCGTGTGATACTATAAAAAACTCGCCACCCGGCTCGTTTTTTTAAAACACACTCGTGTTATAAGAACCCTTATTATGCAACAGTATCATAAACTACTATTATTCAGTCATGCATGATCAATAATGTGTTTACTGTATGTTTTATGTTTGTTACGTTAATTTTAATACTAAAAATTATAAAAAGTTTCCCAAAAGATGTCGCCATCTAGTTATAACTCTTGAACCAAAAAGCTGCCTGCCTGCTGTTTGGAGTTAAGAGTTTAACCATTTTTTGTTCCTGATTGTGCGTCTGTAAATTATATTATATTATCAGTGTCGTGACCGGACGTGTGACACAAGTGCTGGCGGCCTTGCAGACCTTCTTGAAGAACCCCATTTTGTAGTCACTTGGAAAAACTGTATTTTATAACGGTACCCGGAATTTGAATGGCTACATCAGAAGAAGAGGGTAAATCGGGATAAGAAGTCGCTTATACAAAACCTGTATAAGGCGTACTTAAAGCATAATCATAAGGCATAAAACTTAAGCATAAAGCCTCTCATTTGAGTCGGACTTCAGGTGGATTGCAAAAAAGCAAAATGACGTCAATACGTACGATTTTGCTTTGCGTATTATTCCCTACACCTTATCCCTCTTGTCTTTTCTGTATAAATTGAAGCCAGAGATCGGCTTGCCTTGGGCTTTATAGAGCGTTTGCTCTTTCGTACATTTAGTAAGAAAGTAATTAAAACTACATTCCTCCTAAAAAATAACAAGCTTTTTTTTTTTTTTTTTTTTTTATATAGGACACGTCAATTTGACTTCACCTCGCCTGATGGTAAGCTGAAGGCAAAGTCTCAGAAAAGAGGGTCACCATTACAAACACGTACCATGTTAACAATGGTGGCACTCAGCTTGACGGCCTCATCAGATGCTTTTTCACGCCCCGCTTAAAGGACCCGGGACTGTAGGAAGAAGGAAACACGTGAGCTGGCAAGGAGTTCCAGGTCTTAATGGTGCGACAAAGAAAGGAGTCACCAAACCGCTTGGTTCTTGAGGGAATATTCTGCACCGTATACGGGTGACATCTAAGCCCTGCTCGTGTTGTCCTATGTAGGAAAGGAGAGGGCGGGACCAGTTGGAAGAGCTCATCAGAACATTCACCATGGTAGAGACGGTAAAATACTGCCAAGGATGCAACATCTCTACGCATCTGCAAAGGCTCAAGGGTGCTTGTGACCTCGAGATTCCCAATAATGCGGACCGCACGTCGCTGCAACCTGTCGAGAGCATCTAATAAGTACTTTGCGGAGCCATCCCAGAGATGCGAGCAGTATTCCACGCAGGACCGAATTTGGGTCTTGTATAGAAGACACCGCTGCTCCGGCGTGAAAAACCGTCTCACTCTGTTCAAGACTCCGAGTTTACGCGAGGCTGTTTTGATGATACTCTCGATGTAGTTTTTGTTATTAAGTTTGCAGCGAACATCCATACCGAGGATAGTCAGGTTGTCCTGCAGTGGCAGTGGAGTGCTCTGAAGAGTGGGAAGGGGAAGGAAAGAAGATACCTTTGCTGTGAACGCACATGCCTGTGTCTTCTTGGCATTGAACTCGACCAGGTTCTCAGAGCCCCATTGGGAAATGTTGTTCAGGATCCGGTCAAGCTCAGTGACAAGAAGCTGCCTTTTATCTGCGATATCCGACTGCTTATCCGCAGGACGTCCATGATAACTCCCGTGCAAAGTGCTATCATCTGCATAGCAATGAATGCTGCCGGTAGACAGCATGTCATTGATATGCAGAAGAAAGAGAGTAGGGGACAGGACGGACCCCTGCGGCACACCAGCATTTACCTGCAAGAACTCCGAGGCGCGTCCATCACAAAGGACGCGAATACGGCGATCCTGCAAGAAGCTAGCAACCCAGTTGCATAGTCTAGGGGGCAGACCGAAGGCTGGTAGCTTGGAAAGTAGCGATTTGTGCCAGACTCTATCGAAAGCTTTGGCGATGTCAAGACCAATTGCCAGTGACTCGCCGTGCTTGTCCATAGCCTCACCCCAAAGATGGGTAACATACGCCAGAAGATCACCCGTTGACCGTTTCGGCCTGAAGCCATATTGCCGGTCATTAATTAGGGAGTGATCTTCAAGGTGACGCATGAGCTGTTTGTTAATTATGTGCTCGAACACCTTGCACAGCACTGAGGTGATGGCTATGGGTCGATAGTTAGTCGGGTCTGAGCGATCCCCTTTCTTGGGGATCGGCTGTACATTCGCCTCCTTCCAAGCCGAAGGCACTGTACCCGAGCTGTAGGACAGCTGGTACAGCCGCGCAAGCATTGGAGACAACTCCGCTGCACATTTTTGTAAAACCACTGCCGGAATACCGTCCGGACCACTGGCTTTCCGTACATCGAGTGACTGCAGCACTGCACGGACGCTAAATTATTTTTTTACGAACAAGAAAGATAAACTTATTAAATCCCTCAGCAAATCTAAGTTTAAGCTTATTTTGTTAGCCGTTCTAAATAACGATGTCTACAAAACAGACTTCAAGAGATTTTTAATATTTCCGTTACTTTTAAACTGTTGCTTTCTTCTCAGTAAAACCAGGTGAAATTAATTATTCAGAAGCAGCCTACAGTCCCGGGTCCTTAAAGTGAGATATAAAAAAGCATCTGACAAGGCCTTGAAGCTGAGGATCACTATTTTCGTATTGACCATTGTTGGCACCTGTTGGTGACCTTCCTTTTGTAGCCTTTATTTGAAGCTAACTTGTCTATTTAAAAAACTTAAGTAAATGTGAAATTCACCGCCTTACTATTTCAGTAAGATTGGACGCATTTAAAAGAAATGGGTTTTGTAACTTAATACTACATTGTTATAAAATAAAGTAAGTATGTATTTTATTTAATTTGTTAAGTATACCCAATTAAATTAAAAAAAACTGACTGTGGCACTCGGGGATCGCCGCGGTAAAGCTATTGCATAGCATTTTTTATCAACTTTTGCATAATTATTTAATAATAATATGTAGGTAATAATATAATATGTATATGTATGTATATGTATATGTATATGTGTGTATATGTATATGTATATATATGTGTATGTATATGTATATGTATATGTATATGTATATGTATATGTATATGTATATGTATATGTATATGTATATGTATATGTATATGTATATGTATATGTATATGTATATGTATATGTATATGTATATGTATATGTATATGTATATGTAGGGAGGGCATTTAATACTAATATTCTGTGAGTGCAATGTATATAATCGAAATACCTTAGAGTTGTACTGTTCTGAAGCTTTGCAATAAACATTTATTTATTTATTTATTATTTATGTATATGTATATGTATATGTATATGTATATGTATATGTATATGTATATGTATATGTATATGTATATGTATATGTATATGTATATGTATATGTATATGTATATGTATATGTATATGTATATGTATATGTATATGTATATGTATATGTATATGTATATGTATATGTATATGTATATGTATATGTATACGTATACGTATACGTATATGTATTTGTATTTGTATATGTATATATGTATGTATATGTATATGTATGTATATGTATGTTAGACAATGCACGGCCTTCAAGCCACACCTCCGTGCCCGTCGGAGTGGGGAGCGTGAGGTTTTTTCGTTACGGAATTTCTGGATTCGGTCCCCGCGCTCAAGGCCCTCGATATAAGGTATGCAATAGCTTAATAAAAAACCAAGCAAAATACAACTTTTTTGTTTTTGAGGGTTTTGACAGGTGTTTTTTCTGTGCTTAATATTTTTTATGATTTTTAATTTTTCCTTTTTAGATTTTTTATTCACAATGCGATCTTTTTTGTAGTTATTCCAAAAATCAACCGTTTAACTCAAACTAATAATTCCATATTTGAGAACAAAAGCCTATCCCCAGTCAGTGTAAAGTACCTTTAGAACACAAATTAGACTAATCTTAACCTTAGCGTGGCCGAAGTAGTTTTGTGAATGAAATAGCCCCTAATTGGCCCCCCGGCCATTACTTATAAGGTAGATAACCCTTCAAACATCGTTCTTAATAAAACGGTTGATGGGTACAACATGAGGTCTGGTTAGAAATGTACCCATGTAAAATTAGGTTATAAAAGGGTTAAGTCTAAAGCAGTAAAGACATAATTAACAGGCAAAACGGTTTTCAAGTTACTAGTCTAAGCATGAAATGTATTTAATAATTCATGACAACCTTTTCTTTTAATTTAGTGATTTTTAACCGACTTCAAAAAACGAGGTTTTCAATTCAACCGCTATTTTTTATGAATCGTATCAACATATAATATCATATATATATATATATTACTTTTTAAGTTGCAACACGGGGAACTGTCAATGTAATTATTATTGTAACAATTTATCGAGACAAGTTGCCAGTTGGTAATAAATCTATAAATTATTTTTGTGATCCTTTTGTAAAAAAAAATTGGTTGCCTGTAAAGTCGGTATACAGGCGAAAGTTTTACGTGACAACGACTTTAAGTGGTAAAATAATTTTAATGTGAATATTCATTCGTATAGTAGGAAGAAGGATGTTATGTCTGTCTCTCTCGCTCTTAGGCGGGCTGGAAGGGACGCGTGCCTCTCACTCGCTCTCATTGTAAGCGCATAACGCGGAGCGTAACGCCTGAGCGTAACACATTTTCTTGAAGTGTCACCCGGCAAACCAATTAATAAGACGTTGTCACGTCAAAAATGCTATTCCGCATGATCTGACAAAACAACAACTATGCAACAATTTCGTCAGGTTAATAAACTTTCAGAATCACTCATATTTGATCGCTTTTCAATTAAGATAACGTTCTCAAATCGAATTGAAAGCTACATAATTTCACTGCATTCGCAAGAATTCAAATCACACGTTTTAAAAATGTACTGTAGTAACTCGGTTCGTTATAAAGACGACTTACATGCAGTTTATCCACAGTATCACGAAAATGAAG